>BMAO01025490.1:0-33032 GCA_019973975.1 Trichonephila clavata | reverse complement strand
GAAAAGTTGGAGTTAGCAAGTGAGCTAGCGAGTTAGTTTGTTAGTTGAAAGATTGAAGGATCGTGGAATTATTAAGAGATTTTGGAGTTTGTCTATGAAAAGGATTACTGAGAGTGGATCCAACGACAGTGATTAAATTCAGGTAAGGATCTCCTGCAAGATTTACGTGTAGGAGCTGCTTCATAAAAGTACAGGTATCATGAGCCTTGTTTAATTAGAAGTTAGCTTATTAGTGTGCGACGTAGTTTATATAGAGCCTGTTTAAGCTGTTGTAGAATCAGTTGAGGGCCGTAGTTGTATCCCGTGTCATTGAATCCCACCTCCGCGCTCTACTATTTGATCTTTTACCTTAATTATATTATTGTGTCCGATTGATGTTTAGTAACAATAAAATAGTTAGTGTGAAATCATGTCTGTTGGTTATTCTGCTTCTCCCACACACCTACCCGGGTCTGCGGGTAGACAAGGAGTTTCAGATGGAAGCAGGAACCGTTCGGCATTACAAGCTGCTTGATTTCTATAAGATAAATTTCCTAAAAACCTCTATTGGTTTGAATGAAAATGCATGAGAAATAGTGCACTTGCACCACTTTTTAATTTATAAATACATTTGACTTTTCAAATTTGTGTCCCTTGTTAAAAAATACCACTCTTTCCTCTTCATAATCGTTTTTGGCTAATAGACTGAAGCATATTTTAGCATTCATGCATTCTGCGGAATGAATCGGGGGTTTTGAATAACCGCCTACTTTCCCGAAAGATCAACATTCCAGAAATAACCAAAGTTCTCAAAATCACTTTTTAAATTTTCACTTTTTTTTCCATTTTAGAGAGAGGCTCGCCGAGGAAAAATCGCTTTCAATACAATCGTTAAGTCATTTGACGCAAAATCTTTCTTTCATTTCGCTGTTTGAAGTTTCTGCAGAAGACTGCGTTCGTACATCAAAATGAGAATAAAAAAAAGTTCGTGAAGTGGCGTCCTGTTGAATTATGGATGAGAAGAGTATGTGGGTGATTCTTTTTCACAAAACGACTAAATAAAATGGGAGGATCAATGTGGATAAAATAAAGAAAGATAAAGTAGAAATACACACTTACCCCTGTCTCTGGAATGTATCTTTCTTTTGAGTTAAAAACTACTTGAATGAATTAAAAAAATTATATCTATATCAACTTTATTGACTTTAACAAATATTTTGTTAAAATTAATAAATTAATTTGATAAATTTTTCATGGAGCTGGAGACTTTTGCTCCATGGAGGTTACCTTTGTCTCCTCTACAGATTTTAGATGATAAATGGAAAGATTAAATTCTACTGAAACTACGTAGAGCTTCTTATTTTGCTGTATTAGATTTTTAGAGTTTATTATTTATACTGAAATAAATGATTTCAAAAAATCCTAGTCAAAGTTTCAAAGGAACATGTTAGAGGACAGTTTTTAAAAGAACAGGATCAAGGAAGAACTGTTCATCTAAAAGAAGAGCTCTTGCTCCTTCCAAGTCCTCACGCTCAATTAGTAATAAATGAAGTGTATTTGAGAAAAACATATTTTCAAATAGCATTTCTTAGAGGAAAACCAAACTACTGTAAATAATGACAAAATCGTGTCAGCTCAGTGGATTGTTTCAGGCTGAGCCATAGATTCAAGTCTTGATTCTACCAGAAACTTATGAGAGCTGTAAGAAGGGTTGATCAGATTTGAATATTAAAGACTAAGGGATCAACCTAAATGTCACTCTCGTCATTTGACTTTGGTTCATATTTATGATGCTCTTCAAGAACACTGTTTGTATATTAATTTGTAACAAAAACACCCTTCAGGGTATTACCATCTTATGTTCAGTACGAGACATTACCCCGAGGTGACTGACCAAATGATCATTCCTTTCTCCCACTGGGATGGTGTTTCGACGATAGTAAATAAAGATGAAATGGCAGCGGAATGCCCCAGTAATAGTGTATATTATTTTTAACCGTTCTTGTTATTCCGTCTCCCGTTTTCTTCTTTTCTTGCTTTTCGGATTTCGCCTGGATCGCAGAAAAAGGTTTTCTTTTTAGATAACGGTAATGACTGTCAAGTGCATCTTCGCCAACAAAAAAACCTGAACCAAATACTTTTTTTTTAAAGTGAATTGATGCTTTTTCTTCATTGATTACAGATATATCTCGTCAGAATATCTTAATCTCTAGTCTTATCTTATTGAAGACTCTGCAAAAAATTATATTTCCATTCAGGTTGCAATGAAGTATTATTCCTTCTTCCCTCTAACCCGGCTGGAAGTGTGGAAGGAACTAATTGATCTGACGACATGATTCACTAAAATTGTTTATTTGTCATAATATTCAACACAGGCACAATACTAATCTAAGATAAATTTGATCAACACTTAGAAGACTGAGGTAAGACCAGATAGCGTGGGGATAATATTTACGGACATTCAATTATATTCCTACCATAACTTATACAAGCTCGTTTTTCCTCGGACGCGCTCTAACAATTTAACTCTCTAACTTCTATTTAAATACTGAGCACAGTACCTGAACACTTGTAATTCTTTACCCTTTAGATGAGGCCCTGAACACTAATAGTTGGCTTGATCACTTAGTGATTCCAATTTCACACGTTCTGCATTGTTTACGTACTACGGCCAGATTGCTCATTAATTCACTTCACATCCGAGCTATCCTCACTTCAGTAAACTTCAATTCTCACTTCAATAATCTTAGATTCTCACTTCCCTAACTCTCTAACACTCGCAAATACAGGATATATACATCGAATCTAATTTGCATAATCACGGTGGAAGTTGGTTGAAAGAATGCATTCTTTAAAAGAATCTCCAAGGAATTAGAGGAAGGAACCGTATAGATCCGTTCAAGGTTATAAGACTTTTTTGGTATAATTTACATCAACTAAAGATTGCTTATAAATTGATAAATGTTATAAAAAAGTGAAAAATCTATATTGCCTTAAAAATGTCTTGGTTGAATCTAGTTATAAGGGGAAAAGCACATTTTTCTTATAAAATATATATTCATGTAATATTAGAGTCAATGCTTTTTGAAATTTTTTTTTATTCTTGCAAGTGTTAATTAAGAAGCATATTTGTTTCTTATACTTTGTAAGGTGCAGAGTATAAATTTCTTAAAAACGACGTGGGGCAAGGGAGCATGTTCAACTGTTCTACATACAGTACAAATCGCTTAACACGAAACTGAGGGGATTGAAATATGTGTGTTTTCATGTTAAAGGATATTACAAAAAAAGGTATATATTAAACAAAATTATGTTTATTAGTGAACATTTTATTTACATAGATATGTATATATGCATGTATTTCATATAAGTCATTGAAACAAAAACATTTACAAAAAGTTAATGCAATTTAATACAAAATTTTCAAGCATCTTAAAAAATAAAGCATTTATCGAGTTTTTGGAAAATAATATATTTCTTTGCGTTATCTTTTTGAGAATCGATTTTTCCACAAATGCTTCGATGTCATCCATTTTGTTATTCGTTTCACCACTGAAACGTGCGTCTGAATTACTGCGCATACTTTTCTCCATGATGCTCTTCCATTTGGGATGTTTTTGAGTGGCGTTTGTAGGGGTGGAGGGTGAAAGTAACCTAGATAAACAAAATTGGCTCGTGCTTCAGGTTCTTCCAAGGGTATTTCAAAACCAAGTTAGCCTCCATTCTTCGAAGCATGCGAAAACCACCTCTCTTTCCTTTCACGCCCCTCTTAAATCTCGTTTACGTAGCTGGTGTTTTCCGCACTTTGTTCATTCCTAGAAGGGAAAAATTTTCGTGTTACGCGATTTTTGTTTCACGAAAAGAGAGAAAAAAAATACATTGAAATGCATAGTAGTTTGTCGGGACCGTTGTCTATTTAACGTTAACCGATATTTCGTCTTAAGCGATTTCGCTTTAAGGTATCCGACCGGTTTGCTACAACTTTTTTTTTAAAAAAAAAGAGATATGGGGATTTTTTTTTTGTTATTTTTTTATTTAATTAGTGCATTTTAAGAAAAATGAGCTAAAATTAAGAAGAGAAAAATAAATTATTATTACTAAAATGGGAAAAAATTGGTAAAAATTGACAAAAAATAGCATAAACGTGGCCCATTCTGCACCAAAGGTTTATAAACAAATTTTCAATTCTTTCAATCTAATGTGTTGCTATATTATTCACTTTTGAAATGACCTTCAGGATAATAGATATTTTTATTTTTACAAAAACTAGAGCACTTTATGTCGGTTACTATATGAAAATGCTTAAAAAGACAGTGCTTATATTCACATAAAGGACTGTAAATTTTGTAATAAAACAGTGATTGATAAATCTGAAGGTTAAAACAATTTTATTATTATACAGAACTTACAGAAAAAATTTCAGTGAATCATTTTCAAAACTTTTTGAGCAATCGCTGACCCCATTTGATTATTTTCAGAAATTCACATTTCGAGTAAAACGCGTTTTAAAGTATGACATCTTGCTTAAAGTAATGGCATCTGCTTTTAGTAAAACACTTGTAGTTTTTGTTCTAGTAAACGGAAAATGATAAACTTGGTATTTTTATGAAGCTAATAAGATGGTCCATAAAATAAAATCATAAGAAAATTTGTCAATTTTTGGCAAAATTCACAGTTTTAGGGTATTCAGATACCTTAAATGAATTTCAATGAATCTTCATTTTATAACATTTATTCAGTTTTTATTGTTCTTTTTCGATTGCTTTATGATCTTATAAAAGGATGATACATGTTAAGTTTATCGAGATTCAATGTCCTCATATAATTTCAATCGAATCACACGTAAATAAAATATCCCATTAACGTGGAACGTTTTGTTCCCAAGAATATGAAAAATGATGAGTTTAAAACACAATGTATGAATAAAAATTAAGGAGTTAAATGTACATTAATAAAAGGGTTTTATTTGACCTAATATATGAAAAAAAAAGACAATTCAGTCAAGAAAAGCGGCTTAAAAATGCCTTTATCTTTCTGAATCGATGAAAGGAAACTATTTTAGTACAAAAATTACAGGAAAATATTTTTCATAAATACATTTTTTTAATAAATTAAAAAGCATATCATACATGAAAATTATGAAAAGAAGGCATTTAAGTAATTTAAATTATATTTCAAAAGAAGAGAAATTGTGAGTATTTAAACAAAAGCAAGCTGCAACAAATTCGATAATAATAACCAAACAATCGAACTAATAGTGACATGTATGATTAAATAATAAATTTTAAAACGTAAATTAATTCAAACTTTTAAACTTATTACATATGTATGATGTTATAAATGTAATTGGGTAATATCATGCTCTAAACAGTATCTGAAAATTTTTGTATTAATTTTAACAATTTTTTCCGCATAAAGTATCTCGAAATATTTTTGTACTGTTTTTGTGATATAAATGTAATTTCATGTAATGACACAAAAGTTCATATTTATACTTCATATTTATAATATACATGTGAGGAATCCTTAACTCCTTACATGTCAGTTTTGGTTAAACTGCCAGCTCAGCACCCCTAAACCCATCTTCCGCATAACTACTTTGTGTAACTTAAGGTTGTCTTTGGATAATGTTAAAGACTAGAATTTGAATTCGGAATATTTTTTCAGATATAAAAGTACTGCGAAATTTAAAATATTGTATTCTGGCATCACTATCCTGTAGAGAATCATTTATTTGCTCTAATTACTCATTTTTATCCAAGTTCACACATTTTTTTTCTTTATAAAATGTATTTTATGTTTTTTCTCCCATATTGTAATGCTATTTTAGCTTCTTCTTTACATGCGAAAAGGAAAAAAAAAATATTTATGGAATATTTAGAAATTTTAAAAACACTATTATAAACAAATGTATGAGTTGTGCAATGCTACAAATCTTCATGGAAATAGAAGCATTTTTCTGTCCTAAAATGTATTTAAAGCTCTCGTACATTTGACGAAAACAGCCTTAATTCCCTAGCTCTAACCTTGTGTACGTACTTCACTCTCTCGCGATCGACGCGTGTTACAGTACATGCGTTGCAGTCATGGTTTGGAATACAGAATGATTTTGATTGGTGCTTTGCCATAAACTAAATTATATGATCAACGGCTATATTATTAACTAACCGCAGTCATTCACAAGCACACGTCATCTTATACATTTACACTAGACTCACAGCCACATGCAAGAGACAAAAAGTACTATCCCATTCGAAACGATTATATTTGAATTTTCAGCTGAAATATCATATATTGGAAAAATTTTATTTGAATAATCAATATTGCACCATTCGCACTTTTGATTTTTATAGAAGGCACTTAAATTAGGAAGTCATACTTGATGTTTTACTGTACTTTTTCAATTATTTTTATACTAAAAAGTTTGCAAAAGTTCCTGTTAAAAGTTCATAAATTTAAAAAAAAGACTTGTAAACAACAGTTTTCAAATCAAACACGAATTTTTCAGGCGTAATATAATAATAAAAAGCAAATGAAAATAAGTTTTCTAAACTTTCATCAAAAGCAGCTCTTAAATACTTCTATGCAAGAAACATACTTAAGTCAGTACACTTATAAATTTTTTTTAAATACCCCTTTTAATGAAGCATTGTTAAAATTAAAAATTCTTCCATCATTTAATTACAGGCTTTAAAAGTAGGCAAAGTTAGCTTAACTTTTTAAGTAAAACTTAAGAAACATGCGAATAAATAAACTTCAGTAAAGAATTCTTTTGTAAGTTCTTAAGCCTTTTCTGAATATTTCGAACAAATTGAGCTGATACACCAGCTCCCTCGTTAGTTCTAAAAACGCTCTTGAAATACAATTTAATGCAAATAAACAAAAACAGATAAGAAGCTCTTAAGACTAATTATTTAAATCGATAGAGAAATATTTTTATACATCATTGCTCATTGGAATAGTTTCTAACCATCGAACATTTTTATAACGAGTGGGAGAAAAATTCTTCCTAAACTTTCCCATCTTCAGTAAGAGGCTAACAATTGAGTTTTTGAGAAAGATCTGAAAACTCTCTCACAGAAAAATATTTTACTGAATAAATAAAATTCATAAAATTGAATTATTTCTTTAAGTTGTGCTTAAACAAGCTTTTTTTTAAAGGATTAGTTTGAGTCCTTTGTTATAGAACTTTCACTCGATTCTTTTGAAATCCTTCACAAGTTTTATAAATAATTTTGTTTAAAATTAATTTTTGTTGTTTTAGTTTAAAAATGGAGTTCAATATTTAGAAATAAATAATCTTTCCATGCCCTCCGATACTTTTAAAAATGTTTTTCATGTGTAAGTAACTAGATTATAAGTAATTTGGAGGGGGACTATTGATGAAAATCAGATCACAAATGTTAGAAGTATATTTTATTTTTTGTGGCGTAGAATAAATTGGATATATTTTAGAAAAAGCTGATTTTTTTTAACAAATGATCTGAAAACTTAATGAAATATTTTCTCAAATATTCCTTATAGCAACTTGTGACATCTACTCTTTGTAATACCTACGAAAAGGAATTTTAAGTGCCATTTCCCTATCCAACGGAGAAATTCAAACAGTTACGAACGAAGAATAATTTTTTATGGGACAGCAACATCGTTAATTCTTGTTCCGATATACAGGGTGTCCCAAAACGACCGCATAAACTCTGTACAGCTAAATTCCTCGTTGAGAGTACATAAAAACTGCCCAAAGAAGCGGTCCTGTATGATCCATAATTTACGAGAAAAATACGAAAAACAAAGTATGACGTCACTTCAGGTGCAAGAAAAAACACTTTATTGAACATATCAACAGCAGTATATGCACAATTTAAGGCAGATGTTCAAAATGTCCACCGTGCATGTCGAGGCAGGCTTGAGCACGCCGTGGAATGGCTGTCATCACACGTCGCAGCATCGTGGGGTCCACCGAAGTACAAGCAGCATGCAGACGAGCAATTAAGTCCATTTGTGTTGCCACTACGTCTCGATACACCAGTTCCTTGAGATGGCATGTCGCAGTAGCCACAAGGTATGTCGCAATTACATATCGCACTAGTCACGAACGGAATACATGACCACAATAACTATTCTCTTGTAGAGATCCGCTGTAGGTTCACACATTAATTCCCCCTCAGGGGACTCACCTTCTTTAGATGAATACGGGTGTCACAATCCCGAGGTGCCCTAGTGATCTTTTCCTTTTCCCACGGGGTTTACTGTCTTTGGTAAACATGGGCTTCACGAACCCCTAGTGATCCTTCTCTATTTTCGACCCTCTTTCTTATCATTCAATTCATTCTTTCTTTCTCTTCCCGTCTAGACCACAGATATTAAAACAAATGTTTGGCGCAGTATAGCCGAAATCGGCTCTTGCGCCAATAAACCCCCAAATCACTCATTCACACATTAATTCATCAACGAAGAAGAATTCGTCACACCAGGAATAAAAGTACTTAACTCATCTTCAGTTGCTAAAGATTTAAGTTTTTAGAAGCCACACAGCACACACAATTAAAACAAATATAAAAATACACTACTATCAAACATTAAAATATTTACACGCCATTTTTATTTATATCTGAAGCTACAGGGTGTAGCCGACACCGCTTTCTCCGCCATTGTGGTTCTTTTCCTCTTCTCCATTCCGATGGCAGCGCCACCTACATAGTTTTGTTGTTGTCCGGCGAGTCTTACAACCACCATATGAAATCATGCATGACGCGTCATGCGCGACGAACGTTAAAAACATTATCGTCTGGAAATATATGCAAATACTGTTGCTGATATGTCCAATAAAGCGTATTTTTCTTTCACCGGAAGGGACGTCATACTTTGTTTTTCGTATTTTTCTCGTAAACTATGGATCGTACAGGAATGCTTCTGTGGGCAGTTTTTATGTACTCCCAACGAGGAATCTAGCTGTGCAGGGTTTATGCGGTCGTTTTGGGACACCCTGTATTTGAAGGATAGAACTCGGCACCTTCTGTTCTGTGCTAATAACTTACCGCTGGAACAAAATGATCACTTCAGTCCGAAGGATGTTACCGACTTATATAGATACCACAGCTACACACTCCTCTATCAGTGAGTCGGTAGATAGGCGAGCGTGTGAGTTGTTTCTGTAGCGTCAAGTGTGTCTGAGGGTTTGTTTGTTGCGTCATGTGGATCTGACGCCTTTTTGATTGCTTCTGTTTCGGGTAAATGGCGCTACGACAGTTGCACAAACGTTTCGTTTTTTCAAAGTTCAGCCAGGGTTACCAATGAGGTGGTATAGAAGTCGGTAGCTTTTGATTCGTAAGCACATAACTTACCGCTGGACCAAATTGATCACTTCAGTCCGGAAGCTGTTACTATCTACATAGATACCACGCTACATATTTTTATTCAGTCGATTGCTGTACATAATGCTACCCTTCTGTGTTAGATGGTTTTTAATAGAATAACGGAAATTTTTTTTGCGAGGTCTGCTCAAAATTGAACAACACAGACCTTATAAGAAAATATATTACAACAACATTAATTAAATTAAGTATTTATTTAAATATTATGTACTAGGCCAAACCAGTTATTTAAATCATTTTAGTATACAAAATAACATTTTTATACCGAAAATTAACGAAAAAGAAACTACATAAATTAGTACAGTTCTTTGACCATTTAAGGTAATGTGGGACTTCTTTTTATTTAAGTAAATTGAAAATCTAAAGCTATAAGAATTTGAAAATGATTTGAATTTAAGATGTTTGAGTAAACATTTTTCGATACGTGTTCTTGTTAAAAGTCCAGCGTTCTAAAAACGAAACCCTAAGATAGTAACTAGGAAGTATACAACCTTAAAAGCTTTTCCTGGACATGTAAAATGTATTAAAAAGATAAATTTATCGAGTATTTACTTTAAATCGAATCTGGAGAATGAAATCTTAAGCATAAACTGTATCTTCGTTTTCTGTAATATCAATCTATTGAGAGCCATGATTCTCTCTCTTGCATCTAGTTTTGGGCAGTAGTTCTATTTCTCGTATCATAAACTCTTCAGACGGAAAGAAAATACATTCTAAAAATCGTGAGATAGACGCAACGTTTTAAGCAGCGCATTTTTATTTTTAGCATCGGTGACTTATGGGTTTTTCATGAGGGTCTTAATACGGAGAATTGAGCAAAATTTAATTTATCCTACTTTAGATGAACTGATGTGAAAATATCCATTTTACTTTTTGTTTTATCCCAAAATTTAAATTATAAGATATTTTAAAGAAATTTCATATCATAAGAAGAAACATCGAAGAAAAACTTAACAAAAAAACATGCACAATAATTTTAAGGGTAAATAATAATAGAATAATATTATTTGGCCTTTTAAAAAGAAGGATATTATACACATAAGTATAAAAAAGCATAACATAAAAAGCCGAAATTGGTTGTACTAATTAAGAACAAATTTGTATATTATACACAATCGTATGAAAAAATTAAAATTTTTACACCTAAAAATTTTAGAAAGTTATTCCTTGGATGAAAAGAAACAGGCATTCGTTTTTCTTTCTTCTGATATTACTTAGATCCAGTAACGTATATATACCTCTCTTGATGGGCCGTGTGGGGGGGGGGGGAGGCTTAGATTCTAAAAACACATGGACGAAATAGCCGAGGCGTAATTTCTGTGGTAAAAATTAAAAATCTGTTGGTCTATGAGGTGGGGGGGGGGTGAACTTCTCTATACCACCTTTGTGTACGCCATTGCATAGGTCTTTTTTCAATATAATTGCGACGTAATTTAATAAAAAAGTTTGGTAAAATATGGTTTTCCTGTTTAATTGTGATATTTTGATTTTTTTTTTTACGGATACTTGATTAAAAAACACTTAGAGAAGTTTCAAAAAAATTTCTTTCTTTTGTGGTGTCTGTTATGAAAGTTTTGTCCTACAAAGTTAAAATATAGAAAATTGCATTAAAAATTCGAACACTTTTATTCTTGTTAGGCTTAACTGCGCTAACATCGAAGCGTTGCAACTAGTCTGATGCCAAAATACGGACTGTTGCCAATCCGGTAAACTGAAGAAGGTTACAAAGAAATTGCTTCCAGGTCTACAAGTATAAATATAAATGCAGTTAGCTTACATAAAATACAAAATATAATAAACTACGAATGCCTAAATATAAAATTTGGAAATTCATCTAAAAAACTAATTACTTTTCAAATTGTAATGTTCTATAATTTTACTACATTTCTGTTTGTTTATTAACTCACTTGGTTTGTGCAGTCATTTGTTAGTAGCAAGTTGAATAATATTTGCCTCATCATGTATTTTGGTATTTTCACTGTGCTATGGAGGAAAAAGTGAAATTTTTAACTGGTTTTACACGATAGAACCAGATAGAAAATTCATTTTTCTTAATTCTTATGAAGCTATTTTTATTTAAATGTTTTCTGAATCATACTTTAATTTAAAAATAACGCAAATCTACCACAGGTTTACTTAATAAAAATTTAATAACATACGGGAAGTCCAAGTTTTTCACAAGTTATTGATTTACTTGAGCAACCAGAAAGAAAAGTCTTTTTCGTTTTTTTTATATTAGAACAATGCTTGCTTAATTATTTGCGGGGAACATTGTAATTATAATGCCCTTAATAAATGATCGTTGTGACCGACGGGATTCACGTCATCAAAAACCGAAGGGAAGAAAAAAGTGACACACGCAGTTTCACAAACAAGGTACTAATGACTTCCAGGGCTAAATGATACAGAAATTCTACGTAAAAAGAATTTCTTTCGATTTGAATGAGTTTTTTTGTCATCGTCTTTCTGAGGTTTTGTCACAATCAAAAAGAAGCAATCTCTGAGATAAAGGTCTATTAATTGGATTGTTTTTTTCTGAATGGCAGACAAAATAACAGGGAGAAAAATATCGACTTTTGTTCTTTTGTTATCCCGATTCTATTAGTGAAGAGATATTGGAAAATGACTTCTTTGACTTTATTTGGAGGAATCAGTTTCTGATAAAAAATTGCTTGTAAGATCGAAATTGAGAGTTATTTATTACTTATCCCTTCTCTTAAACCCTTATTTGATAAAAACATACAGAAGTAAAATTTAAAATTTGAAAAGAATTGTGTATATTGTTATGTACTTGACAGTCTATGTATATAGAAGAAATCTGACCCACTCCCAAACTATTACTCACAGACACAAAGTGTGGATAGCATGTTTCTTTTGTTGAGTAAGAACTGCCAAAGGAAGATTAAGTGAGTGTTATATAACACGTTATTTGGCACGCGTTTACTAAGATGCTTGGTCTTCATGTATCCTTGGTCAGCATTTTTACATGCAAGTTTTCATCCTAGTTTTTCCTGTAGAATTTTTTTCTTAATATTCATCTCTATGCGAGAAATCTTATTATTCTTTATTCATACTTTCATTTTATTTTACTGTCTGGTGTTTCATCCACGTGTTGTAGATATTTGCCTAATTTTTCAACATGGCTCTGTTTTTTCTATTATGACGAAAATTTCTGCTGTATGGGAAAGGTGGTACCATAAAGCTTTTCTGAACCCTAATTTCGCTGGCCTAATTCAGCGACAGCTTTAGAAATAATAATAGGTCACCATTTTAGTCCAAAGACTGTTTTGGTATCTTCAATTGTTTTTTCTTAGAATCCAATTTCTTTCTTTTTTGGTCTTGTAGTTAGTACAATTTTCTCCCATATTATTTTACTATATATATATATATATATATATTCCCGTTTTTGAACCATAAGATCTTTAGACTTGGAATTTTGTAAGCGAGTTTCTATTGTTGGGGAACAGATTCTCTAACAACAAGCATTACAGAAATTGACTCCCAAGTGGAGTTGCGAGGGCGTAAGAAATAATTAGACTTCAGTTTTCGAAATTCAATTCTTGTTTTTTTTTTAAATCAAGAGGTTATTAACTAATTAGATATTAATAACGTTAGTAAACACTGCCTCACTCTCTACCCTGGAGGTCTTATTCGTACCAGGACATGAACCCACAACTCGACAGAAAGAAGGTCGGCTAAGAATAGGAGACATTGATGACTCAGCTACCGCATGCGCTGGTTTAATGGGTTAAATTCAGGTGACGTCATAGTAAAATGTTTCCAATCAAACAGTCCATGCACTGCGTTGTCATTTTTAAATGGAAGCACGTGATTGCCAATTTAGCGCGTACGGCACATGGGAAATCAGAGGTGTCAACTTAGCAATTTACCTTAAACGTTGGTGTTGTTGTGATAGTACGTAAGTACCATATAAACATATATAAATGTGGAAATATAACCGAAATCTTCCAAAAAAGTTAGATTCTTTAGATAGTGGGGTCTAGGGTTTTTTAAGATGTATGGGTAAACTTTGAAAAAAATGAACAACATAATTTAAAGAAAGAAACTTGTTTTAAACTAAATAATTTATTATGAGTTATAGGAGAGTATTTACAAGGAGAATATAATAGAAATTAAAACATGAAGTCATTTAAAAATATAAGAAAGTTAAATTATTCCCTCTGGTAGGACGTTAGAGATTAAACAAAACATTATGCGGTGCGATAGTTACTTACAGCCGATTTTGGCGAATGGGCGTGGACGCGGGAAATCGCTGCTTCGTTGTCGAGTGTTAGTGGGCCCTGCCAAAAATAAATAACGTCAGTGTTTTATAAGTACGCTAGATGGCGTTGCCGTAGAATTCTGTTTTGGCTAAAATTGCCGTCTTCTCAAAAGGATATGATCTAACCTTTTACAAAAAGAGTTCCATGGGATATCCTACATAAATATATATTAAATATTTTTAAATTGACTAATGGGCATTTAAATAGTTTATACTCTTATCTAAATGTATAAGAATGAATAAAATTTTAACCATTTCCCTGTACGGAAAATGGATAAAATAAACAAATCCCCCATGAATGGCCATGATAAAGTTAACTACTTAATGTCCGCATGCAAAAATGTCGTAAAAGAAAACATAGTAGATTCGAATAATTGGATACTCTTGCCCAGAATAAATTTGAAGTTTTCACTACTATCGTATGGTTATAAGCAAACACAATTTTTTTTCATTTAGAAATTTGAAATCGTATCTAAGTCTTGTACTAGTGGAACAAAAAATACATGTTTAGCGTGATTTTTGATTTCAAGGAAGAACACGGGATTGCTTTTATCACGTGATCTTTGTGAATTAAGCTCATTCATGAATAAATTCATCCTGTTTGCACTTAAAGATTAACTACTTGTATCTTTTAAAATATTATGCCAAATTAGAATGACATGTATTGAAAAATTGTTTTTGGGAAGTACTTAATTGTTTAGAAAAAATGAAGCCATTCCAAAATTCCATTCCTAACCATATGAAATGTTTGTCAGTCTCAAAACGGGAAAACATAGTACACTGCGAGAAACGATGTTCAAAACTGAGAGAAAACAGCTCACTTTTGAATACTTCACATTCTCAAAATAGCTCCGATGCACGGTTACTCAAATCTGAGAATCGCATATTCTCATATTGAGACACAAGTACATTCTCATTTTTGAACCTGTTACGGGATCAAATTTTTGAGAATGAAAGATCGATATGAGTATATAATGCACTCATATTTGAATTTGTTAATGTATCAAATATGAATTAAAACAATAAAATGAGTATGTATAGCATTTATTTTCGGTACTGTTGTATCTAATATGAATTTTTAACAGAAAAATATTTATTAACCCAAATCTTAAGGGATTTAAAAATGTGATACCTGAGTTGTAAATTTTCACTTTCTACATCTTACGTATTATTTTATTTTCATTTCATGAAATTTTTACACTTAACTTCGAAATCAAAATTCATTTTACATTTATTGTGTGTAACAAAAAGGTACTCGCATATTATCGCGAAAGTGCCTAAGTTAAAGATAATTCGCCAAATTGGCAGTAACAATTTCGCATGTGTCCTACGCGCTGAATTAGCAACCATGTACTTCGTTTTATATAATGTCGCCAATACGGTGGCGACAATACGCAAGTATCAACAAAAGTATTACTTTTCGAAAGAAAAAAAATGCAACTATTATTTGATCACAAACTGCATGTCTTCGAACTTATGCCGCAAATATAAATCTTTGAAAACTGCAAAAATGAATTCGATGTATACGTTAAACAAATGTGTATGCATTTTGAACTAGTTCCAGAAGCAATTTGATTCATTATTTATATTTATGTTTCTCTAGAAGCATTATATTGTTTCCTTAAAATCATATACAAGCAGAAAATTAACTTTTATTTTAAAAAATTCAGCCCTTCAATAATAAGTTATTAGAAATATCTAGGAAACATTATGATAAATAACAGATTTTTCTAAGTAAAAATTTCAAAACAATGCCAGAAAGAAATAGCTTTTTTACATATTATGTAACCTGAAGAAAAAAACCTTTTGACTAAAGTAACACTCATTAGGCCCAGGTGTGTAAGTACTCTTTATATCAATTGTTTTGTTTAAATAGAAACTCTATCCACATGGAAATAAAGAAAATGCATTGCTATATTACAACTTAAGATCGTTTTTTTGTTAAAGCAACTGATTTTACACTTTCCTATCACCAAAGAAAACAAATGTAATAGTTTTTAAGTTAATGTTTTTTTTAAATTAAAATACTTAAAAATTTTAGTCCTTAGAAGAATGTAAAAACAACTAAACAGTACATTTTTGCATTAAAAAACATTAAAATAAACAAGTTTTTAACCTAACTGGAAAGAGCTTTTAGAGAAGTTTTCTGCACCCATTAAAAGAAAAAATAACATCAAAGGACAACAGAATCATAATTTAGCCATTTTTTACTTGCTGTACAGCATTTTATTTTTCAATTATTCACTGTTAACAAGAAAAATAAAACAAACCAAAATCATATTGTGAAATATTTATTCTGGAAATTGTACACATACATATATACATAAAAATAAACAAGAATATAAGTGAAATTTTTTTTATAAACACTATCTAATCCATATTATAGTCAACTCCATCCTTATTTGTGCAGAACAGATTATGTTTTAGTGTAATATATATAATTTTTAAATATAGGAAAGTGTGTAAAAGTACATAAATAAACAACTTTTTAATTTTTTTTATCAAATCATGTCTTTGAGTTACAAAATGTGAGTGAAAATGCCTTTCAAACAGTGTTGTTTCAAATAAATTACATGTTAGGATATGCGAGTCATCTAAATTATTTACTGCAGAATTTATAGATAGCTGGTTCTGAAAGGAATTTTGAAAGTTTCTCATTAGAGTAAAATTTTTACAAAGGTTGTTCATAATTATATAGTTTTCGAAATGACTATCTACAAAATTTAGCATAACATATGTAGTGATATGCTATGCCTGTATGAGTATTTAGAACATAATGACAAAGCTACAATGTGAAACCAATGGTCTTTGGCAGAAAGTGCAAAATGTATGAAATTCATAGATTAATTTTATCCATAAAATATGTATAAAAAAAATTCAGAGCTATATCAAAATTTAAAACAAATTATGAGTGGAAACATTAAAAATCAAGATTTGTACTAACAAGCAGAAATGAAATTAGTGCAAATTAAAAATAAAGCATTCATAATTTAGAAACAAGATAAAAGATTTAAAAAATACAATTTTTATAAATATTGCACGTCTACCTGAATTTCACATTTATAAAAACAACAGTTAAAAAAATACCACACATTGGAACAATATATACAGGAACTAATTTGCTATCAGTACACTACACATTAAACATCTTTTAGAAGTGGTTTTGAAATCGCTGCAAAAATTTTGGCATCCAATAGTATTCAATCAATGATGATGGTCTCCCACTAAGAACTCAACATGACAATAATTTAAAAGAATGGCTTATTCCTGGCAAAAAAGGAATTACATTAAGAAGCAAAAACATAAGTACTTTTTTTTATAGAAAACCAATTAGAAAAATATGAATGCCAGGATTTAAAGAAATAGAACAAAAGGTATTTAGAAATGCCAAGAAAAAAGCAGAAAAAAATAAAATTGAAACTGGAAAAATAATAACTGCATATAAAAGAGTGGGGTGCTCAATATCAATTGTTATAATTTCTTACTAGTTCTATTCCAAAATGCAGAGTTAGTGTAAAAATGTAGTACAGAGGACCCCACGCCTTTACCACGATGACATTAATTTTCTAGTTAATCATTTTATTCTTATATTAAGATTTATTTCTTACTTTTTAGTTTGATAAAAAAAAGCATGTTTCTTAAAACTATAATTTAAATTAATTGTGCTTCAAATACGTCAGACTGAACAAATTACGTATTATCACAACAAATGCCAAATCTAATAATAACACACCAAGTTGGCAACCCTGATTGGTAATTGCGTCTTATTGCAACCTATTAGCGATATTATATGAAATGAAGCACCTGGCAGCCAATTCAGTGTGTACACACATAGGAAATCGGGGTGGCCAACTCAGCGAGTTATTTAGAGTCAGCGATTGTCGCAAAAATACACAAGTACCCTCCGAGTTCCTGTGTGTTGAACGTGCTGAATTGGCAAACAGGTGCTTTGTTTCATATAATGTCACCAATTGGTTGTGATAATACGTAAGTACCAAGATTTATGTTTTTTCACTTGTGTACAACATACCTGCATACAGGAGTTTTTGTACCCAAGCTGTATTAATTTTTGGTACTTTCATAATATTGCAACCATATTGGTGAAATTATATGTAATACAACACATGGTAGTCAATCTGGCGCATACGACACATGCAAAATCAGGTCACCAACTTGCACGTTATCTTGAACATTGGCATTGTTGTGGTAATATGTATCGTAAAATCTGGTGTATGGTGCACACTTTTAACACAAAAAATAAGATTGAATTTTATGCGTGCACGTTATATACCAGGTATAAAAATAAGAGCTTTAAAAAATGTGAGCACAGGAAAAAAAATTAGATTTCTACATAGATCAAAATAATGGTTATTTAAAAGAAATGGCATTCCTTATGAACTTAAAGGGTTGCACTTCTAGATGTATACTATTTTTTACTAAAGCTTAGAATAAATGACTTTCAAACTTTAAGAGCATGACTCGCATACATCTCAGGTTTCTTCATGAAAATGGGGTGCACATTTTCAGCAAATAAACATAAAAATTAAAAATTGCTACTTGAAAGTATAAGTGCATGTAATACGATGGTATACATGATATGCCAGATTTTATGGTAAAAACATAATTTTTCTTACCTTTCTTTAATGGTAAAAGCATAAAATATATTTATATTGGGTTAAATATAAAGAATCTGATATATATACTTCATTTATTTTCATCCAAATAAACAAAACACTATAGTCCCAATAAAGGAACCATAAAATAAATGTAATGAAATAATTTCTTTATGAGAACTTTTAAGACATTTTCCATAGTTTACCAATAAGCTAGAAAAGTTCTTTAAAATCTACAAGAAATTAGTCTCTTAAAAAGATTACTAATTGAAAACAAAAATTTATTTTGTAGGCTTGCCTTTTTCAAGACATGCAAGCTATTTTAAAGTTCAATATGAAAATAAAACTATTCCAATGTAGCAAAGGAATACTTAAATTATTATTTGCCTATAAGCAAGTGCCCAAAAAATCAACAATGTGACTTATTATGAATCAAGTAAATTTCATTAAGATATGTGACTACCCAAAATTCACAGTTTTGGTGAAAATTTTCAAAAATTACTTTTGTGTTTTTATTTTAAAGACTATACATTTAAAATTCCAAAAACACTCTATTTTTGTTTCTATGATATCTAGAAGCAAAGTTATAGCATAATTAGTAAACTGGAATTGGAGTTAACAAAACCAGATGCTGATCCCTACACAAAATATTTTTAAGATATTGAATTTAAATTTTCAGAACATGTATTATTTAGTTCTATCTGTGTTATGAATCAAACTCTAATCTCTGTGTATATACAGTGAACCCAAAAAGTGTTCGTACACTTGCAATTTCCTATAAAATTTATTGTTTCCGACTAATAAAAATTAATATTTTGGAATTGTAATTTTTTTATATCTGTAACTTGTTCTTGGTGGAATGACATAATTATTTTTTTAAAAATTGTATAACTATTATTTTTAAAAATTCATAATCAAAAAGCTCCTGAAAAATTACGCCACTAAAGTCTTAGAACACTTAACAAAAATCTCAACATAGCTTTAAATATTGTATTTCTTTCTTAATTTAGAACTTAGTAGGATATCTTTTAGTGTCCACAACAACTTTTGGACATCTTGATATAGATTTATTGAGTTTTTGTAATTTCTGCATTGATTTTCCTCCATGCTTCTGTGATTATTGTTTTTACTTCCCATTATGTGTTTATATGTCATGTTTTCTTTTTATTTTAAATCTAGTTCTCCCCAAATATGCTCTGCTGGGCTAAATAAATTGATTGAGGAGGTGTTTTCAAACTTTTGGGTACAGGTATAGAGACACCAGCAGTGTACATTGAGAGCAGTTCGCTTGGCGTCATTATCCTGTTAAAAAATGAAGTCGTCTGAAATATCCAAATTTTGAGAGGATAATTTAAAATTTCTCTTTAAAATATTTAAATAGAGCTCATGATTCTCAATACCATCAAAAAATACCAAATTACCTAATTCCTGAAGCCTATTTACACCCCCCCCTCCCCCGCAAGAACACCTCTGTGTTGAATCATGGAGGTGGAGGAGCTCTTGTTCCACATAAATTCACTGGATTAAATGCCTCATTTTTTCCTTTAAAACTATTATATGCCCATCAGAACCAAAAATGTTGAATTTTCTGTCATCCCAATCACTTTCCTGTCAATTTTGAATTTTCTGAAACTTAAGTCACAAGAATCTAGTTGGATGAATGAACCATGGAAGTGGAAGTGTTCTTGCGTGGGGGCGTAAATCAGCCACAGAATTAGGTAATTTTTGATGGTATTGAGAATCATGAGCTCTAGTCAAATATTTTAAAGAGAAATTTTAAATTGTCTGTCCAAAATTTGATATGGAACACGACTTCATATTTTAACAGGATAATGAAGCCAAGCGTACTGCTCTCAATGTACACCGCTGGTGTCTTTATAACTGGCCCAAAATTTTGTGAAAACACCTCCTCAATCAATTTATTTAGCCCAGCAGAGCATATTTGGGGAGAACTAGATTTAAAATAAAAAAACATGACATAAACACATAATGGGAAGTAAAAATAATAATCACAGAAGCATGGAGGTAAATCGATGCAGAAATTACAAAAACTCATTAAATCTATATCAAGATGTCCAAAAGTTGTTGTGGACACTAAAAGATATCCTATTAAGTTCTAAATTAAGAAAGAAATACAATATTTAAAGCTATGTTGAGATTTTTGTTAAGTGTTCTAAGACTTTAGTGGCGTAATTTTTCAGGAGCTTTTTGATTATTAATTTTTAAAAATAATAGTTATGCTATTTTTAAAAAAATAATTATGTCATTCCATTAAGAACAAGTTGCAGATATCATAAAAAAATTACAATTTCTATACATTAATTTTTATTAGTCGAAATCATTAAATTTTATAGGAAACTGCAAGTGTACGAACACTTTTGGGGTTCACTGTATTTATGTACTTCATTGCATTTAAATGTAAAAAATATCATTAATTTTTTTAAAAAATCGAGTTTTTGCATAAAATTTGGCATATTTAAAAAACTTTTAAAAGTAATACATATCTTTTAATTCCTAATATATAAAGATGTTCCATTATTTATGTACTGTATAAATATTATTTGAATACATTCATTAGAATTTTGTGTAAAAGATCCTAATTGCAATTTTTCATGAAAATTTTACTAAACTCGACAATTTTTATAATCTATAAAACTCTCCAGAAAACAGCAAAAGGGTTGAAAATTAGTTAAACATGAAGCTAAAGAGTTTGAGCTATAATTATGGTGAGTTTAAGAAATGTACAACTAGTAGAACATTTTTCATATTGTATTTAAATCTTTAAAAGCATTGTCTGAGAAACTATGTTTTTTGGCTTCACGGTAAAGTTCACAAATGGATTTCTTTTTAAGACATTGAATTAACATTTTAAGAAAACTTTTATTTTATTTGTATTATAGACTATAATCTCTGTGTATGTATTTATGCATTTATTGCACATACAATTTGTGAGAAAAAATATGCTTTTTTTTTTAAAAAATTGACAATTTCAAAAAAATAATGTAACTCTTATCGCTCTAGGCACAGATAATGATGTTATTTGTGTGCAGTTTTAATATTATTTGAATATATTAATTAGAATTTTCAATACAAGGTTTACTGTAACTGCAATTTTTAACTAAAAATTCCCAATCTATCCAAAATAATTTAAAATTTTGTGGAATTGTATTTTAATTCCTGACTCAAGTGTAGTATAGGGGAGAGGGCCCTTTCGATTTTTATATAGATATTATTGGTGAGATAACGAATTCATTCTGGCTTCGGGAAACCTATCGCTAAGTGAAGTAGCTTGGCGATCGATTTTGGTCACCAAAAAAATTTGACATCGCCAAGTATCTATACTACACTTGAACTTAATTCCTAGTTCTATGCACACCCTTTTTAAAGAAAAAGGCGTTTTTTTAGTTGAAAATTTGTTTCAATAAAATGCTCCGAGGGTAGGCACATACCTTAAATTTGTTTTTTTACGTAATCCGCCGCATTTTTATCACATTTTACCGCTAAATTCCTATAAAAGTCTTACAATATCAAAACAATCTAGTACTCATGTGTTCGTCCGCGGGTAGCGTGGTAGAAACGAAAAATAGTTCGGAAGATTTATGAGAACCAAATTTGTTGTTGAACCCCAATCTTTAAAATATGTAGCCAGTATATTAAAAAAACTTTTTTAATCCTGAATACCTTTTTAATTTGTTTGATAGTGTTAATTAACCATTTTTTGAAATTTTGAGTACATGTAATGTCTCATATTTGTAAAGGCATGTGTTCAAATCTGATATAAACAAACTCATTTCAAATTGAGCATGTCCATGTAGTCATTTTTGAGTATTTCTTTTTTTTCCGTGTAAATACAAATACTATCCATAAATAATATGATTGTATATTAATTGTTATTTCAATTGAATTGTATTTATATTTTGCCATGATCTTGTACAGACCGTAATATATTTGAATAATAAAAAACCATATAATTATGCATATAATTGTTGCTCGGAGTGTCAATAGATGTGAAAACCAGTTTGAAGTTGATGATTTTAATATAAACATTATGAAATTTCAAATTTTAATACTAAAAGTACTAAGTTTTCACTTATATCGGCTGTCTCTATAACTGCCAATTTTTTTAAAAGAATTTTGATATGCGTTTATTTGCTTTTTATTAAGAGTGGTTTTTCTTAGATTACACTTTTTTTTTAATCAAATTTAGTAAGAACACTTAATGAGTATCCCCAAACCTTTAACAATCATATTTTTTTGCAGCTGATTTTATCACATGCCTTGATTTTTTTAAAAATACTTACAATCTCCTTGAATTACATCCTTCAATTTTTTTTTAAGAATGCCGATGTAAGTTACTTTGATACTGTAAAATAAAGTGAAAAACCATGAAAAAAAAAGAAGCAAATGAATACAAAAAAGCTATTAGTAAAACGATCTATACACAAACGTTCGTGATGACTTTTTACAATTGAGGAAAATGATGTTTTGATGATGCGATTTGATATTTTGAATCAAACATCCGTGAAAATTCCAATGTAGTGAACTCAAACAAATGCTTAGAATGCTACAATGACAACAATTCACTCTTTTGAAAACTGTGATTGCGTACTGTGAAAAATTCTGGAAATATTTTTTGTCTGAAAAATTTGTAACATAAGGAATTTTATATTGAGCCCCATGAAATGATTGTAATAATAAAACATAGAGAAAGATGGGGACCATTCAGAATGCATATTATATTCAGATTGTTTACAAAAGTTGAAAAGTAATAATCCAAAAACGCGTGAAATTACTCCTTTTTTTTAAGATAAATTGTACAATGACTTGTAAATTTGTAAATGTTTCCTGTTACGTTAATCATCACTAAACTGTCTGTATAATTAGACAATGAATTGATTTTTCCCCTCCTATCTGTAATATCGTTATTATTAATTTAAAACAGGGGATTTTTTCTCCTATCTATAACATCGTTATTATTAATTTAAAACAAGGGGTTTTTTCTTAAATCTGAAAATATGTTGCCTCATTCACTTCTACAACACTCAATTACAAAATGCGTAAATCCAGTAGCGCACACAAAAAATTTTCAGGGGGGGGGAGGGTCCATGGTCGAAAGTCCCCCAACTTGTATCATACCTCCAGACAACATCAACCAATTGATTCTTCTGATTTTATCAACAAAAGACAGAAAAAATAAATTATTGAATTAATAATTAGCATTGATTAATAAAATAAATTGTTAATTACAAGCACTTAATTAAATTTTATGTTATATATATAGGATTATCATCAATCGAAAAAAACACAAGGGCTTTAGGGAGGGGGTCCGGACCCCCAGGACACGCCCCTTGTGTACGCCACTGCATAAACCACTATGGAACTAGTACAAAAAATATAAGGAAAAAAAATAAGAATGGATTGGTATCCACACAATTCTCGTTTTAAGATAAGACATTTTATTACATTATCAAACAATAATTTGACGGTTTTTACAAATTCATTTCAAGTAAACTTTTCTACCTTTTTTTAGATTTCATTAATTGTTTATAAGGGGTTATTGGTGACATAATTATCAACCATGTTCAAGTGACACAGACGACAACTGAACGGCCATCCCTCTCCAAACTTCCATTTCGAGTCTCGACGGATTTAACGTACAACAGCACCGCAGCATAGCGTGGTCTTTTAGTGGTATCAGGATTCGAACCCTGGATTCTATGGAAACAATTCTGACCATGAACTTATGACCATTACCACTCGACCATCGCAGTCAAAGTTTTTCAGAATGCTTTTATTTGATTAAATTCGTCTCGTTGGAATTAACAGAGAAGGATATGCTAGCAACTGTCTTCGTAACATTAAATTACGTTATGTGATGAGGACGTCACTTACACAGTGATGCAAAAAGGGGGGGGGGAGCCTCGGGTCCGGACCCTCCCAAAGCCCTTGATTTTTTCGATTGATTGTAATCTTATGTATATAGTACGTAAAATGTAACTAAGTATTTGTTATTAATAATTAATTAATGCTAATTATTCATTCACCAATTTATTATTTTTAGTTGTTTTTGTTCCCGAAAATCGACAAAATCGAAAAAATATGTTGGAGCATGGAACGAGAATAGTGGACTTTCGACCCTGTGTGTGGACCCCCCACCTATCCCTTGAAAAATTCATGTGTGTGCTACTGCACCTATATATAGAGAGAGAAAGAGAGAAATATATATATATATATATATATATATATATATGGCCACGGTAGTCTAGTGGTCAAGGTATCGGATCGTGGCTGGCTTGTCACGAGTTCGAGCTCAGTACCACTGAAGACCCGCCGTGTAGGGGAGCGATGCACGTTAAATCTGTCGTGAGCGCAAACGTCCTTCCGTTGGTGTGGTGTAGTAATTAGGAGAGTGGGGTGCCAGCTCATGTATTGTCCTCGTCACTTGACCAAGGTTCAAAATTACGAGGTCCGGCGCTCAAAGCCCTCGTGTAGCTGAACATTGCGACGTTAATATTCACTCACTTACTCACCCCCCCACACATATATATATATCACACATATATATATATATATATCACACACACATATATATATATATATGACTTGACATCTCTTTCTTAAAACTTCCACACCATATGTCATGCGAAGACTTTAATCTATAATAAAAATATAATAGTTCGGCATAATTCCAAAAATTGGTTGTTGTTTTTTTAAATGGGAGACTGATATTTATGTTCTTTCGTTTTTTGATGTCAGCGACGATAGTACCGTTGTGTTCCAATTTGAATTTTCCACGTTTCTCCTTTTTCAATGCAATACAAAGGACTAATATTAATTCTGAAGATAATCTACAGTTTTTAGCAAAAACTATTAAGTTTGAAGTCAGTCAGATGTTGAAATTGTAATTGCAATGAAGCAACGAAACAGAAATATTATATATTTTCCAAAATTAACATTTACTAATTCGAAAAAAATGGAAAAGTTATTTTTCAAAAATTGCAATTATATTTATTGAATTCCACGCTAATGGTTAAGAACCGAAAGGGAAAAAAAAAGCTACGGTATCTTAAAACAACTTCAAATCAACTTCTCGCAGGGGAAAAAAACTTAGTTGTAAAAATTATTTGCGTGTTTGTTAACGCCAAATAAAATTATTAAAAATGAAAAAAAAAAATTAAATGGTGCATTTGAACGTTGCTTCTTAAAATGTCTTAGTAAAATTTATTGACAGGGTTCAGCTGACAAATATGAATTTAAAAGAATCGTATATATATATATATATATATATATACGATGCAATATCCGCATGTAAAAGAAGTATTAGAAGTAGGTATTACTTTTTCTTATCTTATCTTATTAAACTTTCATTTCATGCTGATTTTCCTTCGAAATAATTCAACAATCATGAATTTTCGAAAACGAATAAGTCATCCATTTCACCTTTCTCTTTAACTTCATTCTACTCTAAGTCAATTACATAAAATTAATATATTCATAAATCGAAGTTACATTCATAAAATTTAATAAATTAGTAATTTTTTAAGGATACCACAGAGAAATTTTGAGCCTATCGAACATAAATAATATTGAACATCTAATGAATATCAAGAATAAAAAAAATATTTAAAATTAGCTAAAACCGTAAAAATTTGCTTTTTTTATATTCGAACTAATTTAATAATAAGTAAATTATCGTCATATTAAAATGAGTTAACCTTGAAGAAATATCAAAAGTAATTTCGCAATACTTAAGACTCTGACCCTCATTTCACTTATACTGATTCAGAGTGAAATGTATATATATATATATATATAATTTGACAATGCTATCGAAAATTTGACGTATGATATAGACAAGCCAAGTGAAGTCATTAAACTTTCACAATATAAATTTCCTAGATTTTAATAAATAATATTTTTTAAGGAGGCTCTTTATAAAGCAATATGTGTTCGTGCCATACATAATCTCATATGTTCAAAACACCCTTTCTTCGTCTATACTTAAACGAAGCATTTGCAGATTGGCCTACTTCCGTAGTGACGAGGAGAAGGGGAATGTAACTTCTCCCCCTTTCCTCCTTCTATAAGGACTTTTGTATTCTGAAGTTTTAAGCAGATTGCTTCATCTTTTCTAATAAAATAAAAAATTTCATTATTATTATATATAAACTTTATTTTCAGAAAAAAATAATATTCGCGCAAATTCGTACTCAACATAAACAATATTTTCACCTTGAGAAATAAACTATGATGTTTAAAATTAATTTTAAGATAAGAGTTATAGTCGGAGAACACCATCCTCCATGAAAAATTTCTTGTTAAACCCCTCATTAAATTGAATTAGATAAGTAACAATAAAGAAGAAAGCGCTAAATTTTGATTGGGAATCGTGCATAACAAATATAAGAGTATTTATAAAAAGAAACTACTTTTTAACAATCATGGTACACGATATTTTTTTATTCAATTTACACTCTTTTAATTAATTACTATTTTATTTATACCAATTTATTTGCCCGTATGAATAAATGTACTCTTGATGATCAATATGGCACATGTAAGCTAATTTGTTTATTTCTTCTTTATTCTCTCTTTCAAAGTTTATTATTTTTACTTTAACTTATAGCTATATTATTTTTACCTGTAGATTGATTGCAGTACGATTCACAAAAAATAACTGTTTAGTAATTGAAACATGTATGATAAAAGTTGAAAATTTTAAGTTTATTTAAAAGTTAAAATTTTTATTCCTAGTAGCCAATGAACATCTTACAAGTAAGATCAAATTTATTTTAATTTGTTTTAAGATTACACACGAAATTTTAAATGCCAAAATTTGTAATTTTTATTAAATTTTAGTCATTTAACGTGAATATTAATTCCTATGTGTATTTAGATAAAACACAAAACTTTTGTTGTTGATGTGTTTATATAAATCGCGAAATTTTAGTCTTTCGTATGTGTTTGTATAAAATACAAAATATAGTTAAAAATATTCATAGCTACTTAAAATGAAAATTAAAATGTCTTATCATTTTTATACAAATTCAAATTATTCTGTATAAGTTTAAATTTAAAAAATAATTTTTTTGAAAATTTTTAAGGTAAAATTTAGAATTTGATATTTGAGTTTTGAATGAATCACTATCAGAGTCAAGGGGAAAAAATTGCTAGCAATTTTTTTTTTCTCGCTGAAAAAATATATGGAATGCTTTTTAGTTCTAACGTTTTATAATAAATTATCGAAATAATCCTTAGCCCATGAGTGATTTATATCATTCTTAAATCTTCTGACTTTCAATCAAAATCGAAATCATAAGAAGTTTTTTAAATAGTACATGAGCTTGTGAAAAACCTAATGATCAGAAAAAATATTATAAGTAACATAAAAAAGTAATCTCTCTCTCTCTCTCTCTGTCCTTTTTGCTTAAAGAAAAAGGTTTATAGCTGAAAAACCCAGGATGAATATATTGGATTTCTTAAGATTTTTAAGAAATCCTTGCAATTTTATTTTTTTAATTTATTTTTACTTTATCTTTGAAATTTTTTATGCATTTTTTGGGAGGGAGATTCCTGTATCGCCTTAACCATTAGAACCTTGAGTAATATCTAAGAATGCATAAAATATTTAAACAAAGTTATGAAATCCCATGTTATATTACATATTAAAAAAATCCGTTCTTTTTTTTTAGACCTTTCGGAACCATTTTTTGACTAAATAAAAATTCATTGCAACGATGCATTTTTGGTTGTAACATTTAAAAATTTCCGATCACGTATTGTTAGGAGTTCGTAAATTTGAGATTTTTTCCTACATAATTAAAATAATTTAAGCAAAAAATGTTACAAGCAATCAATAACATAGTCAGTAAGTACCATTAAAAACAATATAAGATATAAAAATGAGTTAAAACAAAAAATAATAATTAATAAAATTACGAGACTTCAAGGAAAAACATTAAGTAGAAAAATGTTACACATTTCTGCGAAATTCAGTATCTTGTAAAGATACTGATTTTTTTAGTCTGTCAAGATACAATCATTGTAATGTCAAAACTGTTTGGAGAGTTTTCTCCTTAAACATGCCCAAAAAAATGTTTTTAAAAAAAATTGAAAAGCATAAAATTTTTTGAAGACAAGAAGACAAAAAATTGGTGTCCTCTCTCACAATTTTTTTAAAAATCAATTTTACTCAACTTTTTTTAGTACCGTAATATCCGGCGTATAACGCGCACCCATACTTCGAAGTTGACATTTTTAGTTTTTAGGCATATTCGCCGTATAACGAGCACCAACTTTTTACGAAGCAACCTGTAATATATGCGCGCAATGTTCTTCGAAGTCATTTATTACAGGTATTATTCCAAGCTTTAGAAAAAATAGTATATTTCTAGAACTGCAACCCTTTAAGTTCATAAGGAGTGTCATTTCTTTCAAATTAACAGTATTTCGATGAATATAGAAGTCTAATTTTTTTCTATGCTCTACTTTTTTTTTATTTTTAAGTCTCTAATTTTTATACCCGTTGAATACCGCTCACCCCTAAATTTCAATCTTATTTTTTATGTAAAAAGTTCGCGTTATACGCCGGATTTTACGGTAATTATTTGATTTTTTTTCTACATTCGACTTTCAGATTAAAAACACAGTACAACAGGAAAACACAAGATACGCAAGTTAAAGTTAAAGTACTCAGTTTATTGATGCTTTTTTCATTTCAATACACATCAAAAGTTTTATGAGGAAATTTATTTTAAAAGTAAAAATTATTATAACGCATTTGTTATAACACATTCTGATAGAACATTATTATATATGGCTACACTGCGAGAAACGATCTTCAAAACTGAGAGCAAACAGCTCACTTTTGAGTACTTCACATTCTCAAAATAGCTCCGATGCACGCTTACTCAAATCTGAGAATCGCATATTCTCATATGGAGACACAAGTACATTCTCATTTTTGAACCTGTTACGGGATCAAATTTTTGAGAATGAAAGATCGATATGAGTATATAATGCACTCATATTTGAATTTGTTAATGTATCAAATATGAGTTAAAACAATAAAATGAGTATGTATAGCATTTATTTTCGGTACTGTTGTATCTAATATGAATTTTTAACAGAAAAATATTTATTAACCCAAATCTTAAGGGATTTAAAAATGTGATACCTGAGTTGTAAATTTTCACTTTCTACATCTTACGTATTATTTTATTTTCATTTCATGAAATTTTTACACTTAACTTCGAAATCAAAATTCATTTTACGTTTATTGTGTGTAACAAAAAGGTACTCGCATATTATCGCGAAAGTGCCTAAGTTAAAGATAACTCGCCAAATTGGCAGTAACGATTTCGCATGTGTCCTACGCGCTGAATTAGCAACCATGTACTTCGTTTTATATAATGTCGCCAATACGGTGGCGACAATAAGCAAGTATCGACAAAAATATTACTTTTCGAGAAAAAAAATGCAACTATTATTTGATCACAAACTGCATGTCTTCGAACTTTTACCGCAAATATAAATCTTTGAAAACTGCAAAAATGAATTCGATGTAATAGTTAAACAAATGTGTATGCATTTTGAACTAGTTCCAGAAGCAATTTGATTCATTATTTATATTTATGTTTCTCTAGAAGCATTATATTGTTTCCTTAAAATCATATACAAGCAGAAAATTAACTTTTATTTAAAAAAATTCAGCCCTTCAATAATAAGTTATTAGAAATATCTAGGAAACATTATGATAAATAACAGATTTTTCTAAGTAAAAATTTCAAAACAATGCCAGAAAGAAATAGCTTTTTTACATATTATGTAACCTGAAGAAAAAAACCTTTTGACTAAACTAACACTCATTAGGCCCAGGTGTGTAAGTACTCTTTATATCAATTGTTTTGTTTAAATAGAAACATCTATCCACATGGAAATAAAGAAAATGCATTGCTATATTAAAAATTAAGATCGTTTTTTGTTAAATCAACTGATTTTACACTCTCCTATCACCAAAGAAAACAAATATTATAGTTTTTAAGTTAATGGTTTTTTTAAAATTAAAATACTTAAAAATTTCAGTCCTTAGAAGAATGTAAAAACAACTAAAACAGTAGATTTTTGCATTAAAAAACATTAAAATAAACAAGTTTTTAACCAACTGGAAAGAGTTTTTAGAGAAGTTTTCTGCACCCATTTAAAAGAAAAAATAACATCCCAAGGAGCAGCAGAATCATAATCTAGCCATTTTTCTACTTTATATAGCATTTTATTTTCAATTATTCACTGTTAACAAGAAAAATAAAACAAACCAAAATCATATTGTTGAAATATTTATTCTGGAAATTGTACACATACATATATACATAAAAAATAAACAAGAATATAAGTGAAATTTTTGAAATTTTTTTTTATAAACACTATCTAATCCATATTATAGTCAACTCCATCCTTATTTGTGCAGAACAGATTATGTTTTAGTGTAATATATATTGAATTATCATTGTAAATATAGGAAAGTGTGTAAAAGTACATAAATAAACAACTTTTTAATTTTTTTATCAAATCTTGTCTTTGAGTTACAAAATGTGAGTGAAAATGCCTTTCAAACAGTGTTGTTTCAAATAAATTACATGTTAGGATATGCGAGTCATCTAAATTATTTACTGCAGAATTTATAGATAGCTGGTTCTGAAAGGAATTTTGAAAGTTTTCTCATTAGAGTAAAATTTTTACAAAGGTTGTTCATAATTATATAGTTTTCGAAATGACTATTTACAAAATTTAGCATAACACATGTAGTGATATGCTATACCTGTATGAGTATTTAGAACATAAGGACAAAGGCTACAATGTGAAACCAATGGTCTTTGGCAGAAAGTGCAAAATGTATGAAATTCATAAATTAATTTTATCCATAAAATATTTTTTTTTTAAAAATTCAGAGCTATATGCAAAATTTAAAACAAATTATGAGTGGAAACATTAAAAATCAAGATTTGTACTAACAAGCAGAAATGAAATTACTGCAAATTAAAAATAAAGCATTCATAATTTAGAAACAAGATAAAAGATTTTAAAAATACAATTTTTATAAATATTGCACGTCTACCTGAATTTCACATTTATAAAAACAACAGTTAAAAAAATACCACACATTGGAACAATATATACAGGAACTAATTTGTTATCAGTACACTACACATTAAACATCTTTTAGAAGTGGTTTTGAAATCGCTGCAAATAAATTTTCGCATCCAATAGTATTCAATCAATGATGATGGTCTCCCACTAAGAACTCAACATGACAATAATTTAAAAGAATGGCTTATTCCTGGCAAAAAAGGAATTACATTAAGAAGCAAAAACATAAGTACTTTTTTTTATAGAAAACCAATTAGAAAAATATGAATGCCAGGATTTAAAGAAATAGAACAAAAGGTATTTAGAAATGCCAAGAAAAAAGCAGAAAAAAATAAAATTGAAACTGGAAAAATAATAACTGCATTTAAAAGAGTGGGGTGCTCAATATCAATTGTTATAATTTCTTACTAGTTCTATTCCAAAATGCAGAGTTAGTGTAAAAATGTAGTACATAGGACCCCACGCCTTTACCACGATGACATTAATTTTCTAGTTAATCATTTTATTCTTATATAAGATTTATTTCTTACTTTTTAGTTTGATAAAAAAGCATGTTTCTTAAAACTATAATTTAATTTAATTGTGCTTCAAATACGTCAGACTGAACAAATTACGTATTATCACAACAAATGCCAAATCTAATAATAACACACCAAGTTGGCAACCCTGATTGGTAATTGCGTCTTATTGCAACCTATTAGCGATATTATATGAAATGAAGCACCTGGCAGCCAATTCAGTGTGTACCACACATAGGAAATCGGGGTGGCCAACTCAGCGAGTTATTTAGAGTCAGCGATTGTCGCAAAAATACACAAGTACCCTCCGAGTTCCTGTGTGTTGAACGTGCTGAATTGGCAAACAGGTGCTTTGTTTCATATAATGTCACCAATTGGTTGTGATAATACGTAAGTACCAAGATTTATGTTTTTTCACTTGTGTACAACATACCTGCATACAGGAGTTTTTGTACCCAAGCTGTATTAATTTTTGGTACTTTCATAATATTGCAACCATATTGGTGAAATTATATGTAATACAACACATGGTAGTCAATCTGGCGCATACGACACACGCAAAATCAGGGTCACCAACTTGGCACGTTATCTTGAACATTGGCATTGTTGTGGTAATATGTATCGTAAAATCTGGTGTATGGTGCACACTTTTAACACAAAAAATAAGATTGAATTTTAAGCGTGCACGTTATATACCAGGTATAAAAATAAGAGTTTTAAAAAATGTGAGCACAGGACAAAAAATTAGATTTCTACATAGATCAAAATAATGGTTATTTAAAAGAAATGGCATTCCTTATGAACTTAAAGGGTTGCACTTCTAGATGTATACTATTTTTTACTAAAGCTTAGAATAAATGACTTTCAAACTTTAAGAGCATGACTCGCATACATCTCAGGTTTCTTCATGAAAATGGGGGTGCACATTCTCAGCAAATAAACATAAAAATTAAAAATTGCTACTTGAAAGTATAAGTGCATGTAATACGATGGTATACATGATATGCCAGATTTTATGGTAAAAACATAATTTTTTTCTACCTTTCTTTAATGAGTAAAAGCATAAAATATATTTATATTGGGTTAAATATAAAGAATCTGATATATATTACTTCATTTA
>BMAO01025489.1:0-16645 GCA_019973975.1 Trichonephila clavata | reverse complement strand
TCTTGTGAATTCAGAATGGTTTCTGCTCAAAATTATGAATTAAATCATTTTTGAAGGGGAATACAAATGTTTTTGCAACCTAAATAGGAAAAAATATTTTACATTGAGTACAACCAATTTTTAAAATTATCAATATAAATGTTGATTTAAATTAAATTTGTAAGGAACTAGAACTTGTGGCAGGCGTTGTGCTGTACACACATCTTAAATTCCAAAATTCAAATTTTTATCAATAAGCTTTAACAATGTGGACCGTTTTGTGAAAATTTTTATGGAAAAGTAATTACATATATCTACATCACTTACAATTCGATCAATCGATAGCGTTTGAGTATGTCTATAGTATGAGTGAAGTTAAATGTAGAGGTATGTGTGAATAAAAACTTAAAATTGATTTAATTGAATGTGGAAAGTTGAAACAAACTATTTTATACGGATATATTTATTAAATTGTACAAAAACTGAATGTATCGTAATGCATTGGATGTGAATATTTTGGGTTAATCCTCGAGGGGTATAAACATATAAATTCCATGGTTTTCCTACTCTGGAATATGCCAACATATATTTGACCGTGAGAAAACATGGATTTTCTCAATTTCAGCTACAAATTTTTCATTGTTTAAGCTTATGACTTAGCGGATTGGAATTTATAAGCGGTTGAATTGTATAGGTAATCTGAAAGAGAGAGAGAGAGTATCACTAGGATCCATGGTAAAGTACAACTTCACATTGAAATTTTCAACTTAAAATAGTGGTTTCAAGAATGTTGCCCATGATTTTTTTATGAATTATCGCGTGCCATTACACAATTTCGTGCGTTCAAATTTTGAAGCAAAATTATAGGTGAGCCAATTTTCATTAGCAAATTTTGTGTGGCATTCCGGTAAATCCAGTGGATTTGAAAACTGTACAGGGAAGTTGACCACTTCAAAAGGATCAGCAATGGTGTCGATCGATTTGAATGTATTTCATTACCAGGCAATGGCTGTTGTATTTGAAATTCATGGCGTCAACATCTAAATTTTTTACGCTCAAATATTTCGCTAAGCAGCCATGCATTGTCAGCATAATTATGCCGTAAATCTGGAAAGATACTTTTATTAATCCATCTTTGGTAGCCACAATGTTGCAAACATTTTCTGAGAGTTGAATATTTGTGTACTTCATACATTGGAATTCAACCATTGCCAAGTCTAGCAATTGTCAGAGAACTCGAAGAGAATGGATCTTTTGAAGTTGAATACGCATATAATGGTAAGGCATAATTTACTAACACTTTTCATACATAATATTCTTTCCATGCGTTTATTTGATCCACATATGTCACCGCGGAATGGCGAAGAATGTTTGTCTGAAATCACGAAACAGCAACAGTAGAGGACCACCGAAAGCCTAGTATTATTTTTTATATATTCCAGTACCTGTCGAGAGCTTCAAGTGACTGCTTGTGGGTCATTGTACATTCATCCCAGATAATAATTTTACATTTCCTCAAAACTTCAGCATTCCTGAATACTTTTTTATATTATACATTGCTTTGGGATTTTTATGGACATTTAAAGGTAATTTAAGTGCTGAATGCGCAGTGCGTCCATCTTTAATAAGGTTGCTGCAATGCCGGATGAACCACAATTGCGAATGGAATATGATTTTGTGATCGAATGCGCGCAAATATCATTGAGAGGAGAAATGTTTTGCCAGTGCCACCTGGTGCATCCAAAAAAAAAAATCTACCTTGTTGTTCTGCAATAGAACCTGAATTGAACGAATGTCCTTGTGAGGTGGTTGACCACCTACATATTTAAAATGCAAAGCCTCCGCTTGAGGCAAGTATCACTCTGCACTACTTCAAACATTTAAAAATTTACCTTATTGAAAATATCTTCAGAATTATGGACTTACACGAAATTATGAAAAATATTAATGATACTCGAAACACCATTTTTCAGACGTTTTATAAATTATTTTCTGGCCCTGCTAGAAAAAAATTGTTTGACAAAGAAAAATAGATATACACCCTGTTTTCCGCTTTTGGTTTTACATATCGAAGTAAAATATTTTTCCTCGTATGAAAAATGTTTCGAATGCGCAATTAAATTGTGTAACAACTAAATGCTCAGATTCGTGGCTCATGTAAAGCAACAAATGAAACACATAATATTGGGTAGATGAAAGTAGAGCGTATCGCATTTAAATTTTTCTTTATCTTTTTATTAAACTATAATGAGGAGAAAAAATTTTATAATTTTCTGTCTTAATTTCTTATTTAAGTATATATCTTTAAAATACATATATATGTACAATTTCAGTTTTAAATTTTTTTTTTTTAAAAAAAGTTACATTTTAATTTTATTTAGGACTATCTATTAGCGATGCGTCAGTTAGTGAATATTAGCATCGCCACTGTTCACCTACTCGAAGCATTTTAGTGACGGAAACCGTTATTTGAACCGTGGTCAAGTGACGAGCACGACACCTGAGCTAATATCTACCACAACCCATCTTTAGGACATTTAAGCTCTCGACGTATTTAAAGTGCATTCTGTATTCATTACACGCCTGCACGAGTCGATAACCTTGACCACAATTAAACGATACAAAAATTAATTATTTTACAAAACTGTCGATCACTATTATTGACCTCTATTTCCTAACTGTGCATGCATTATCGCGGAAATCATATTTCAAATATCTCCTACTGTGTAGCACGCTGAATCATTGGTAGATTAGTTTCGCACGCCACAGCTGAAAGGTGGTCGACCCTTGCTTTAGTGAGTTATGCATAAATCATCGGATTCAAAAAGCTAAAAGGATCACATATTTCCTTTTTTTTAATTTAGTCATTTCATTTCAATTCTGATCTTGATTGGAAATACAGATTGTGTGTATACTTACACATTAGAAATTGGGGGAAAAGTTAAATTTTCAAATGCGAAATGGGAAATAAAACAGCAAAAACGATAATCCAATCTGTATAATATTTTCGAAGCTAAAAGTACATGTAGGCTAAATGTAAAAATGTCTTTTTCCCTCAATTTAAGTTTCTTAAATTATCAAAACAGAAAGAATTTTAACTACATTAAAGTTTTCAACTTATCTACTCATTTCAATTACTGATACTAATGAAACACTTAATTTACATAATAAAATGACAACCAATTATTTTTTTTAAATTTAAAAATATTAATTGACTAAAATTATTTATATATTTCCATATATAGTGCATGTAATAATTTTAAATTTTAAAGTTACTCAAAATTGTAGAAAATCAGAGAGTTTGCAAATTAAATCACATTAACACAAGAATAACCACTTATAATTGTGAATTTGTGTAAATAATTCATCGAGGATTGTGCTCATGTTAGTTATTATCACTTCGTCCATATAAACTTGTACATTGCTCTGAAGGTTTCGAAAATAAGAGTCTTCATTTTTTTTATTAATCAATCTGCGTATTTTTTTAAGTATAAGAGTTGTAAACCTTTTCTTATGCCTTCGAGTTCGTAGGGATCCTGACAACCGGTTTGATCATTTGGCAAATGCACAATTAGCATTTATACAGACTATCAGTTATATTTAATACATATTCCAAGAGCGTAGAGAGAGGTAGGTTGGCTGCAAGACAAATTTGGAAAGGTTTGAGGTATTCCCATTACTTTATTAGTAAAATGAACCCTTTATCTATCGTATTATACATAATCTACTGTAGTGTTTTTTCATTCAATATTTTTTTGAATCACTACATTGAAAATTAAGGTACGTACATACACTTAGGGAAATTTAATGTTAGAGCTAATTAATTAACCTTTTAAACGCCGCACTATGATTGAAAGGTAACATAAACTAAATTTTGATAAAAATCAAATTAAAATTAAACATAAGACCTATAAAAGAAAAAAAATTGAAAAAAAAATTTTTTTCAAGATTTTTAGCATGTTCCAAAAATGGAACATTGGCGGTGCCATTTAGTTTTTTCACATGTTTTTAAGAGTACGACCAATGCCATTTTAATTCAAAAATAAGTTTTTTTTACATTTTTAAGAAGTAGTATCTTACTAGAGGTGTATTAAACATTTCCCAACGGGGTTTCATCATTCACCCCCCCCCGTTGTAGCAGGGGTGGGGGCATGATACCGACAAACAATTGAAATGGGCCTTAAAAATCTAAAAATTAAAATGGGGGAAAAGAACTAATAGTTTGCGTGTGAAAGAGAAAAATTGTCATTTTTCCCTGCAGAGTTTTTTAAATGTATCCCGATGGAGGGGGGGCGGAGGTTCCCCGACGGTGTCCCATGTGGCCCACATCTGAAGTAAACTTTTAAATATAATTCCAAAACAAAACAGATTAAGTTGAAAACATAATTTATAAACAGGAATTTATACATTTCAGAACATTACAATCACTTATTAGAAACTATAAAGGAAAACTTCAGTAGGACAAAGAAATAAACAAATAACTTCATATCAAAATTCTCAAAGCTAATAGTATAATAAAGCAAAGAAAAAAAAACTCAGATTTACCAAAATTCTTTAAAATGAGAAATAAATACAGAATATATTTTGTTTTTTCAAAAAATCTGTTCTTTTATGTCCTAAACTATTTTTATTGTCCATGTATAGCGTGAAAAACATTTCTGAAGCAATTCTTTTTTCGCACTCCAGGCATTTTTTTGTTGTGCTTTTCTGATATACATGAGGTATTTCATCATCCTATATGCTTGTAGAAATTTCGATTTTGCCACAAGCATCGACTAATAGTATCTGAACAGACTGAAAAGTATCTTCATCGATATCTTCCTCGTCAGTCAAACACCCACTTTCTTCTAGTGGAAACTGACAAATATCAATAGTTTCTTCATCATTCTGATAGTGTATAAAAATGTTCCAAAGCCTCTTCTACAGTCCGGAATGGCTTTGAATGCAACATCTGAGCAGTATAATGGATATTCACTAACTGACGAAACACAAAATAATATAAGACCTTATTACGTGACTTTCCTCTCCAAATAAGACATACACTACTTCTAACTATCAACAAACGCACGTGGTAGTTTTGCTGCAGCTGAGAAATTCACTTGAGATTGTCCAGAAACGGTTGAAAGGGGGGGGGGGTTGAGAGAGGGAGCCGAAACGAAAGTTAAGTCATAAATATTTTCTCTTTCGACACATACTATAAGTTTTTAGCGTTCAGAAATATTTTCCCACTCTTCTGTGAACTGTAAGTATAGTAACTGTATTGTGTGAAAAAGTATACCTTTACACGCCAATGTTCCATTTTTGGAACATTGAAATTTCAAAACCGATAGTAAAAAAATAACTATATTTGTAATGATATCTTGCAGTCTATAGTTAAAATGATCCATTTTAATTACTATTACCAAATAATAAAAAAAACTTTAATTTTGAATTTTATATGAATTTTTGAATTTTGCCCGATCAAAAGTAGAAAAAAAAGCATATTTTAGAGTTTTTTCTCAGAGAGACTATTTACTTCAGCAGCAATATTTTAATTTCAAAAAATTAATCCATATTTTTTGTCTTCAAAATAATTTTTACGGAACAATATGAATAAAATTGAATTTTTCGGAAAATTTCAATTTTGATGTTCTAATATTGGAACATTGGCGTGTAAAAGGTTAATTAAGGATATTCAACTGTAAAATTATTTATATACATTCTTTACTTAAAATAAATACTCAAATGGTTTGCTAAGGTCTTCATTAGCATACAAAAAAAATAAGACACCTTTTTACATTAACTTCTTTTTCGGAACAAATTAGACAATCTTCACAATGTGATATAAAAGTTAGCTGAAAATGCTACTTCTGCTATAATTCTATTCAGCTTTAACCCTAAAATACTCATCATAGAAACCGTGCTGTCATATATCGTGGAAGATTTGATTTAAAAGAATATTCCTGTTAAGTATCGTCAGAGTATTCGAAAAATGGGTATTCTTTGTAATATTAAATTGAGTGGTAACTTCGTTAGATAAAATGTTAAGTCATCCTGAAAGTGTCCATTCATCAAAGGTGGCCTCAATACATCTTAAGCTAACATGCATATTGTTTTTGAAATAGCTCAGTTCCAACGTACTTAGTATATCAGGGAAATTAAAACACAATTTACATTCACTTCGAAAAGTTAAGCACGGAGAGGAAAATGCTAATTTCCGGAAGAGCCAATCAGAATTTAAGAGGATGCAATTCGCTGCAGAGGTAGACAGAAGTTTGCAAATATGTTAGGTAACAGCCAATCGTTTTTTCATGTCAAGAAATATGCAAAAAGGGCAGTCTTATAAGGAGCCATTTTTATGAAGGGTTACAGAAGTTGATTATAAGTGCTGATATAAGGTGTTTCTATGACTTCTAAAAAACGGGAATGGAGGATTTTTAGCGCTGGCATGCTGTGGGGCGCATTGAAGCAGGACAGTCGATCACAGATGTTGCTCTTTTATTCAGCGCTTCATCATCTTATCAATTAAATTAAAAGTAGATTAAAATTTTTATTAAAAAATGCAAAACATTTTAATTACCTTTAAATATCTACTGTTGATCAACTTTAAATATTATTTTAAGATATATTTTTCTAAGTGTATGAGGGGAACAGGGTTCCACGAAAATGATTTCTAGCTCTACGGGTTCCACGAAAACACTTTCTATAGTTCTAGGGGTTCGTAACTTGAAAACGTTTGAAGACCACTAGATTAAATTATGTTCAGAAATATAAAAAAAAAATTCCAAAGGTGAAAACGCCTTTGTTTCAACGTTTAATATCATACTTTCAAGTGAATATGATGGTAAAAAGTTGGTAGCACTTAATCTGACATTTTTAATTACTTTACAAGTTTGAAAATGTGTTATATCATTTTACCGAATTATTTCTTAAAAATTATATGTTAAATGGATATTTAATATTTTCTGGGTGAGTTACGTATATTTAATTTTTATTTGATATTAATCATCAGTAACTAAGATTCATTATATTTAATGTTAAAAACACATTATTCTTAAACTAATTTCTTTTGGTTGCAATCAAGATGTATAGGAGAATTACAATGAAAAACTGGTTGGTCTTAAGCTCAATAATCTGAGTTCTTAAAATTAAGAGTTTACTGCAGAAATCTTGACGCTGTCTTATTTTTAACACGCTTTTATAAGTTTCATTTGCATGTAATGGAATCTTAGAACTCGATTTTTACCCACTTAAAAAGGATGGGATTCATTCGAAATTTCGCACACTTGTCAAGGACCGATGACAATACAATAATTTCATAATTTTGTTCCATTGTCCTTTTCAGGATCGTCAGGAATAAGGATAATCAGATTTGGCGACAAATCCATATATCACGTCCAGATTTGGCGACTTATTGCATATATCATTTTTAAATTTGGCGACTAGTTCCATATACCATTTTCAGACATGGCGACTAATTTCCTACATCATTTCCAGATTTGGCGACTAAAAGAATAAAGTGTAACCCTAAAGTGTTTTGAATTTAACGCTAATTATATATGCAAGTATAAAATACACTTGCGGTTAAAAGAAATAAAACAAACAAAAGAAGCGTTCTGTATCTGAGAAAGTGGAGGGTGGGTGTGTGCTAGCAATTTCTAACCATAATATAAACATTTTTCTGAAAATGAAAATTAAAAAAAAAGGCTCCAGCATGTGAAAAAAAATAATTTGCGTTCTAACTGCTATATATTTTTATTTTATAAAGCAATACGCTTAGAAATGATGATACGAATTAACATGAAAGGAACACGTTTAAAAGGTGAAAAAACGATTGGCACTTAATATTACCATGTTTTTAATAACTCGTTTTCTTTAATGTCTATCCGGGTGGAATTTTGTAATTGATTTTAAACTGTGTGACTTTCCGATGAGCTAGAGACTTGAAATTTCGACAATAGCTCAGAAGTGGATGAAATGCATGAAAATGTGAAAAAAGAAAATAAAAACAAAAAGGAGGAATTTTATAATATTTAATCCGTAAAAAAAACATGATACATTAAAAAATTTTGTAATTCGAACTATTTCTTCTTTACACACTTATATTTGTTTTACCTGTTCAAAAGAGATGGAATCTAATATAACGATCCGAGGCCTCGTAAACGGAGAGAATAAATACACTTCAGACCCGTTAATTAATATCTATTGAAAAGCAAGACTAATTCCACAGCCACATAATTCCAGCTTCAAATATCAAACTCAAGTATAAATTCAACAATGAATAAATGATAGTTTAAAAACGCTAAAAAACACGCTTTTATTGTAGTTTCGAACTAAAAAAATGAAAAATAAATTATAGTTTGAAAAAAAACCCAAGAAACACGCTTTTATACTGAATCGAACTAAAAAGTAAAAAAATAATTCTTAATAAAGAATAAAATGATTAACGAGAGAGAAAATGAATGTCATTGGGTAATAGCGTGGGTGTTCCATAAATTTATCAATTGTTATAATTTCTAACTTCTATTCCGAAAAGCTGAATTAGTGTAAAATTGTAGTACAAAGCACCCCACGCTTTTACCACAATGACATTTCATTTTCTATCGTTAATCATTTTATTCTTTATAAAGAATTATTTTTTTACTTTTTAGTTCGATTCAGTATAAAAGCGTGTTTTTTAGTTTTTTTCAAACTATAGTTTATTGACTCTACAGTCCTATTATACACTCATGGACAAAAAAATGAGAGCACTAAGAAATAATTACGGGATCGTAACGAAACTTAACATGAAGTGCTTGTCAGACTGATGATAATTTTGTAAGTGGTTATTAATTAAATGTATGCACTTATGTATACGATCACTGTTATAGAAATTAAATTAAGGACTTTTTTTATGTGTGACATCTTTCCTCTCGGTTGCTGGAGATTTGTGGGAGTGATTTAGTGAAAAGGGACGGAAATGTGTAACAGGAAGTTGGGGAAGCGCGATCTATTTAATTTGACCAATCAGCGCACTCAGTGGTGTCTCTTCGCTACCCTAGCCGTGAAGTTCTGTTTTTTTCTCCTTCGTTCGGGAGGGCTCCGCCCTCCCTACGGCCTAGGCCGTGGGATCTTTGTTTTGTTTTGATTTCTCACTTAAGGATCAGAGAAGAAGCTACGTCCTTTAGCTGGATCTTGTAAAGATATATCCAATTGGGGTCCGACTCTAGTAGCCATCAAGCTGCCAGCCGTTTTAACACACTTTTATAAGTTTCACTTGCATGTAACGGAATCTTAGAACTCGATTTTTACCCACTTAAAAAGATCGGATTCATTCGAAATTCCGTACAATTGTCAATGACCGATGACAATACAATATTTCATAATTTTGTTCCATTGTACATTTCAGGATCGTCAGGAATTAGGATAATCAGATTTGGCGACAATTCCATTTACCATTTCCAGATTTGACGACTTATTGCATATATCATTTTAAATTTGGCGACTAGTTCCATATACCATTTTCAGATATATGACGACTAATTTTCATACATCATTTCCAGATTTGGCGACTAATTTCAGATTTAGCAAATAAAAGAATAAGTTGTAACCCAAAGCAAGTGTTTTGAATTTAAAACTAATTATATGCACGTATAAAGTACATTGCTGTTAATAGAAATAACACAAACAAAAAAGTGTTCTGTATCTGAGAAAGTGGAGGGTGGGGTATTGTGTTATCAATTTCTTACCATAATATAAACATTTTCTGGAAATGAAAATAAAAGAAAGGCTTGTGCACGTGAAAAAAATAGTTTATGGTCGAACTGCTAAATATTTTTTATTTTTATAAAACAATACGCTTAGAAGTGATGATACGAATTAACATTATAGCTATACGTTTAAAAAGTGGAAAAACGTTTGACACTTAATATTACCATGTTTTAATTAATTCGTTTCTTTAATGGTATCCGGGTATAATTTTGTAATTGATTTTAAGCTGTGTGACTTTCCGATGAGCTAGAGACTTAAAATTTGGACACTAGCTCAGAAGTGGATGACAATGCATGAAAATGTGAAGAAGAAAAAAAAAAACGAAAAATGAATTTTATAATTTTTTGTCCTTAAGAAAAACACGGTACATTAATTTTTTTTTTTAATTCGAACTCTTTCTTTTTACACACTTTTATTTGTTTGACCCTGTTCAAAAGTGACGGAATCTAATATAACGAAACGGGAATCATCCGAGGCCTCGTAAACGGAGAGAATAAACACACTTCAGACCCGTTAATTAATATCCATTAAAGAACAGATTAATTCCACAGCCACGTAATTCCAGCTTCAAATATCAAACTCAAGGATAAATTTAACAATGAATAAATGATAGTTTAAAAAACTAAAAGACACGCTTTTATTGTAGTTCGATCTAAAAAATGAAAAATAAATTATAGTTTGAAAAAAACTAAAAAACATGCTTTTATACTGAATCGAACTAAAAAGTAAAAAAATAATTCTTAATAAAGAATAAAATGATTAACGATAGAAAACGAAATGTCATTGTGGTAAAAGCGTGGGGTGCTTTGTACTACATTTTTACACTAATTCAGCTTTTCGGAATAGAAGTTAGAAATTATAACAATTGATACATTTATAGAACAAACACCCCACGCTTTTACCCCAATGACATTTCATTTTCTCTCGTTAATCATTTTATTTTTTATTAAGAATTATTTTTTTACTTTTTAGTTCGATTCAGTATAAAAGCGTGTTTTTTAGTTTTTTTCAAACTATAATTTATTTATATTGTAAAATTTAGCATTTCAAAATATTCGAATTCAAAAACTCGGTTTTGTTTGCGCTTGACTCTAAATCCACTTCTCACATACCAGCAAGTCTTATTAGACTTCACCAAGTATAAACTTGCGATCCTTACGCTCAATTGTCAAAGTCTGAGGGCTCACCAAACAGGTTTCAACGTTATTTCACAAAATTGTACGTTACTAATCTTGGCAGAGACTTGGTTAGATAATGACGAAAGTGTTTCGATACCTAACTTCGATTGCTGCGTACAATTTAAACCACCGGGCCACAGAGCAGCTGGTGTTGCGATCTATTGCAAACAGAACAACTCACATGTTGTGGCTCCACATATGGATATTACTTATCGTCAAACAAGTGGACTGGGTATTGTTAGTCAAGATATTGGGGACATATGTGCGGCAGAATACTTATTTGAAATTATTAGTGATTTCGGGGGTCATATACATTTATCCCCAATCAAACGGTTCAAAAAATTAAAGATTTCCTGCATTTTTTACTTTTACCTAATACCAAAGGCGGTTCTGTCTTTAAAAGAAAATACAAAAAGAAACGAGTCTTACAGTAGTCGCATATGATGTGTAACATCTGACTTGTTATCGTGGTAAATATGCAATAGTGACTTTAATCCCGAAAAAAAATTAATCGGGTATGAATGGAAATAATTTTCTATCGAATAATTATATCTTTAATGAAAATTTTATTTAACTAACACAAGGAGTAATGCAGTATTTTAACAAAATATTTATTCTTGTTCAATTTGGAGAAGAGCGGAGACAATAGATTTATGAAATCTAAAGTAAGACACATATACTTGTGATTTCAAATCGTTGAAAAGCGGCGTCAATAACAGTACCACTGTTAGTTGTCGAAACATTTCGATTTGTGTTGATTTCGAGCTTGAGATCATCTTTCAGAAAAGTTATGAGTGGCTCAGCTTCTGGCAAACTGAAGTTAACGTTAAAAATCACACTCAAAATCATGGGAAGCGAGTGATAGTTTTTTTTAAAAAAAAAAAAGAGCAGAACCACCTTCGGTATATGGTAAACGTGCAAATGCAGGAAATCTTTAATTTTTTTAACTGTTTGATTCGGAGAAATGTATGCGACACCAAAATGACTGTTTGTCAATTTTCAAATAAGCATTCTGCCGCACATATGTCCCCAATATATTGACCAACCATACCCAGAGCCATGAAACAATCTTTTATATTTATATCTCAATTATGGGAAAAATTATCGCACGTTCGACTTGCTTGGTGGTCAAGGCGCGAGGACCCCGGTGCAGGGCACTCCCTAGCCCATTGGTAGTTACGCCACTGTACTTTATTAAATTTATATAAGATTTTTTTTTGTTACATATCTTAAAATATTTTTAAATAAAACTATTTAACAGAATCTGAAATAAAGAACTGTTCTGAAATATTTCAGGAAAGAGAATAATTTAAATCACATTACACTATTCATTCCATTATTCTTTTTAATTTCTTTTTTTATTGAACTGTTTAAAAAGGATTTGATGCAATTTAATATTGAGGAATATCACAGAAAATTTTTTTGAATGAATAGAAATATATATATATATATATATAAAGGTTTCTGTCTTAACTAAAACTGATATTTTTTAAAAATTAATTACTGTACAAAATTCGGAATATTCCTTATTTCGTACTCATTGAAGATATTTAATTATCATTGAAGATCTAACAAATGAAAAACTGATGTTCCTCAGACGAGAACGAAACAGCATAAAAAAAAGCAGTTTTATACTAGAATGTCTGCCAGTTTTATGTACGTGAGTCACACACACATGGCTTGGGTAGTAAAAGAGGGGTCAGTTGTCATATAAATAGTCTTAAAGCTGGTTATAAACTGGACACTCAAAGAACAAAAATAGAATGGGAAAGAGGGGGTTTCCTGTCTCGAGCTCGGATTGCACTTGGAAACAAACAGAATATCTCTCTCAACTGTTGTAGAAGAGGCTTGTATGATTCTGTGATACCATTTTCTTTCATCATGACAGCTGTCAGAACATAATCATCAGAAAATGGAATAAAATAATCGCAAATTTGGAAAAATAATAGCATGGAAAAAAAATGTTTATTTCAAAGTCGAGAAAATATAGAAAATTAAGAAAAAAAGGCATATAATTTATCTTTTATGAAGGAACTATTTACCTTCGATTATTAAGACCAGCACTACACGAGTACTTGGCCTTTCCTTTTAGAAACGCCCCTTCCCCCTCCCCAAAATAGGCGCTTTCATTGCTTTAGAGTTGGGATTTCTGTCTACGGGACCCTAATTGCTACTAAAGTTGGACCCCGAGACGAGGCTAGCGAAGAGACACCTCAAGGCGCTGAATTGGTCAAATCAAACAGCGCGTGCTTCCCCCGACTTCCTGTTACGCATTTCCGTCCCTTTTCACGAAATCACTTCAACTAATAGCCAACAACCGAGAGTAAAGATGCTACACATCAAAAACTATCACTCGCTTCCCATGATTTTGAGAGGTGATTTTAAAGTTAGCTTCAGTTTGCTAGAAGCCGAGCCACTCATAGCTTTTTTGAATAAAGAACTCAAGCTCGAAATGAACACAAATCGAAATGTTTGGACAACTAACATTGGTACTGTTAGTAACGTTATTTTTCAACAGTTTTTAAATACTTTGAAATCACAAGCATATGAGTCATATTTTAGTTATTATTAGTTATCATTACCGCTCTTCCCCAAATTGAACAAGAATAATTATTTTAGATAAAAAATTGCATTACTCCTTGCGTTAATTAAATAAAATTTTCATTAAAGATATAATTATTCCATAGAATAGTTATTTCCAATCATACTCGATTCATTTTTTCAGGATTTTAGTTGGTATTGATAATTTACCACGATAACATGTCAGATGTTACACAGCGTATGCGACTACTGTAAGGCTCGTTTCTTTTTTATTGTTAACTTATAAACTATTTACAAGTAAAAGAAAGTTTAACACTTTGTAAAAAGTTTAAGTCCTTTTCCACGTATAGATAGTTTTTAAGTTCATATTTAAGTTATTCTGATTACTTTATGAATTATTACCTCCTACATGAGAACCGGAACATAGGAGAGCATTGCTTGCTAATACAGTAATCTTCCTCAAGATCTGTGAGCTAATTTGATATTCAGCATAGCTAGACGTTCTGCAGACGTATTTCATCGCATGGGAGACATTTGATGTACCAACCATGAAATATTAAGTTTTTGTAAAGGTGCTATTTTTCTGTTATTTCTCCTGGAGCAAAAATCATAGTTTTTATCAATGACATCATACGTACGCCATCTTTTCTATTCTTTATCTATTATTTAATAAAAGAACTTTATGAATACTTCATGTTTTTTTCCGAACTTTTATTTGAAAAAGCTGGCATTATCTTCTTAAACATGAGTATCGTGAATTGTTTGATAATATATATATAAATGAATCATTTGGTATTATTAAATTTGTGTGTATAATTATTATGTTTGTATCTTGCTTTTTGCATAAAACGTGATTTTAAAAGAGTATTTTAATTGTAGCTACGTAGGTAAGCTCACATATATTCTGTACTTATTATTGAATATAATATAAATATGTTGGGCATTTTTTTTAGCTCATCACACCTACGCCATAGGGTGGACCGCAACACCTTGAAAAAATTAGAAGTAGACCGTACCATGTAAGAGTCTGCCCACCCCTGATCTAGTGGTTTCAGAGTTACACAGAAGCATACAGTATTGCAGAGCAGTGTCAACAGCATCTCACGCTAACTTTCGAAATTACAACAATGTGCATTTTGTCATATTGGTATTAATTCTTATACACTTCTACAACTACAAAGTACTTTGCGAACTCTCCTTCGATGTCGAATGAAAAAAAAAATCACAAAAATTCTCTCCATTTCTAACAACATAATTTGATCAGGACATTTATTCATTTTAATTTTCTAAATGCATTTTATTTTTCATTTTTTGCATTATTGTAAGAAAATGTTCGCCACATTTGAAAAATAACTACCAAAATATAAAACTATGTTTCAACATAATTTCGTTTCATATACTTATTTATATTCAGTGCTTAAGTGAATTGTAATGTCTTAAAGCAGCGATTCTAAAACTGAGGTCCTCGACCCCAGCGTGTTGCAAGGAGATCCGCGAAGCTCCCTCTTTTAATGATAAGATATTTTATCTTTTTTCCCTTTGGAAGGCTTCGTGGGAAACTGAAAGTTGCGTCATCCTAAACTAGGTCACTAAATTGCATCAATGTAAAAATCCTCTACTAGAGCATGTACTTTGATCTTGATCAAGAACATTAATTCCTTTTTATTATAGTTTGAAACTACATACAACATAATATTTTTTAAAGTAAAAACACGGTGTGAAAAGATTAAGTACTGGATTCGTATTGAGCAGGTATCATTATGGTTTCCTCCATTTTGTTTCTTAATTGAATAGCTTCTGAGCACCACATCTAACCTTTGGTCTAAACAGCGGTATCTCACATGCACAAAAAACCGTTAATACAATTATTGTACATTTGTTCACATTTGAATTTGTAAAGTACATTATAGTTACTTGAAATTAGTATTTTGAAATATTTTTAATTAGATGTTATGGTATCCTACTGGAGCGGAAATGATTTTCTAAAATATGACTTCAATAATTATTTAATTAATATTTTTAAGTATGCTGTAAAACTATAACAATGCAGCAAAAGGACTTCTTTGAAAAATTGTTTTTTCAAAATATTGAGAAATCTGAACCAATGTATTAAAAAATTAACTCTTTTGCTAAGAACTGTACAAAATATATATAACAAAAACAAATAAAATTTCCGGAATGCACTTCTTTAATATTTAACAATGTGTATACAAATAGAAATTCAAGTTTTGCTGCAAGGAATAAAGTACAGATGTTCGGCATGAAAAAGCCCAGAATGATTTTTTTTAAATCCTTTTTTTCGCATAAAACATTAAAAGTAAACTTTATTGAAAAGTCACCCTTAGCTATTAGCAAAAAGCATTCATTGTAATACAATGAACAAACTCAAAAAATTCTATAAGAATATTTCAATTACTTTAAGAGACTACTCGTGAACAATTATTTACAAAAATAAAATTTTTCAAAAATGCAAAATAAAGTTTGTATTTCCAATAAAACTTTTTAATATTTAAGAAGGGTATTAAATACTCTTTTGGCTCGTACGTGGTGCCTTCCTGAACCTCCTTTCAAACTTTTCTACTTTTGAGGGACCTTTCTTTTTTTTTTTGAGACAGTTTCTTATCCGGCTTAGAATGTGTCGTTAAATCAAAAAAATTCTCATATTGTTTATTTATCAAAAATATCCCTTCATTTCAGACCCAATCTATTCTTAACTTTTGAAGTAGAGATAAAAGACCAGCAAATCCAGAATTAAAAAGTTTTATTACAATATAAATCCATATGCGGAAGGTTTGTAGCTCAACAAAAGTGTCTTTCGGTATTACACTCCACACGACATTGTTAACACTTTCATTGCAGTTCTGAGTTTTCCTGTGATGACATTTTAGGACATTTTGATCGCAAAGATCCACATAAGTCTTTTTAATAGAATTTATAACTGGATTTCGAAGAGCCGTTGATTTTTTTCAACGATCTCCAAAAAACTCTGCTCTATGGAAATCTCTTCTTTTTTGGCCTCACTAATCTTGTACTTAACATGATAAATTATGGTGATATTATATAAAAATAATATCTATAGCTATATATGGAATTACTACTGAAAAAGATATAAAAAAAACTCAAATTTTTAACGCAACTTATAAAAGAGTGCAACTCGTTTAAATCAAACAAACATTGCCAGTCAGTTAACTGTTGCCTATTTGAAAGCGATATATATC
>BMAO01025488.1:0-12500 GCA_019973975.1 Trichonephila clavata | reverse complement strand
TTAATATTAATACTGAGTTATCTGCTGATTATTTAATTCTAAGAAAATATTCATACTTATGTTAAACAGTGAATTTAATACCGTAAAATACGGCGTGTAACGTACACTTTTAACACAAAAAATAAGATTGAAATTTTGGGGTACGCGTTATACGCCGGGTGTAAAAACGAGAGCTTTAAAAATAAAATAAAAAAAACACAAACATAGAAAAAAATAAGACTTCTACATATAACGAAATACCGTTTATTGAAAAGAAATGACATTCCCTTATGAAGGTATACTATTTTTTTTATAAAGCTTGAAAAATACCCAGAATAAATGACTTCAAAGCTTAAGAGCATTGTGCACGCACGTTTCAGGTTTTTCTGCAAAAAAAGGGGTATGCATTATACGGCAAATATACCTAAAAATTAAAAATTGCAGTTTGGAAGTATAGGTGCGTGTTTTATACGCCGGATTTTACGGTAATTATACTAACCAAATTATAACAAGATAAACTGCGGAATAAGTGTTTTTTTTATAAATTAAGTGTTTTATAAATTGTCAAGTAAATAAGTACTTGAGATCGTGTTTGTAAATTAACAATACCTCCAATAACCGTTATCATTGAATTTCTCATGAAGTAGTATCAACAAATGCCATCATTAATATAAAAAAAAACAAATGACTCTCTTCAAATTTAAGTCCTTGATGCAAACGTATTCTTTTGCAAATGCAAATGTACACTTATATTGTGTAAATATTAGTTAAATGCTCAATGAATTTCAGTGTTATTTTTAAGCATTATTAATCTTCCTCACTCCAAGCATTTTTTTTTATAGTTATAACATTTAAAAGAATAATAATACATTGATGAAATTTTAAAATTTTCCATTTTCGATATTTTTGTTGCCAAAATAATTGAGACCAAATTAGTTTTTTGATATATTTATAATTTATCTAATTAATTTTAGAAACTCTTTGAAAATTAGTTTTGTAATATAAAAAAATAAAGTTTATAGAGTATTGATTTTTGAAGGCTGAGATACAAATTTCATTTGATAATTACTTTATATTCATAACCATTTTTGTATTATGTTTGGAAAAATTTGTTACTAATACAAATTAAAACACAAAAAATTTATAATAAACACTTTTTTAATTATTTGCGCATTCTAAAAAGATCAGATTGCTTCTTTACATATAAAAAAAACTTCTTTTTTTCAGAGTAAGCTCTTACACATGTCGATTTTTTTTAAAGTTAACTAATATTTTGCGAAACTTATTTTGTTGTTACAACATTTTCTACAATTCTTTGTTTCGTTTTTACTAAATTACTTTAGTTTTAAAGTATCAACGTGTATTTTTAGACTATTCTTATTTACTTCAAGTCCTTATACAATAACCTTGTAGTACAAAAAATATCAAATATTCTTTGCATAAGCTTTTAAATCCATCCCAAACAACATCAAACTTGTAGAAGTAGACTCATTTTAGTTGTCAGCATTGGACCACTATTTTAATCAAGACAAAGATTCGTTTTTTAAAAAGATTACTGCAAAGTACAAAAACCAACTTCATTTACTTTGTTGCACCGTTGCCAGAAAATCCATTCATTTCACTGTTAAGAAATTGCTTGTCAAAAAAAGAACATGTTACAGAAAAAGGAAAGAAAAAAAATAAATTCTAATATTTCAGCTCCGAGTAATTCCTTTTTAACAATAAATTTCCTCACCAATGAATTTTGTTAAATGTAGATATACATTCCTGATGTACTCTATTATTTTCTCATTGTCTTCCACTTTTTTTTCTTTGTGCTCTGGTATTTTGTTTTTAATACGTGTATTTTTCAGTAGAACTGATGACAGCTATTTATATATATATATACTTAACACCCTTTTATAAGCTCCACTTGCATGTAACGGAATCTCTTAACAATTTTTATCCACTTTAAAAGATCAGATTAATTCGTAATTTTGCTCACTTGTCTAGGTACGATGACAATACAATAGTTTCATAATTTTGTTTCAATGTCCTGATCAGCATCATCAGGATTAACGATTTACAACTTTCAGATACCTTTTCCAGATTTGGCGACTAAAAGGTTAAGTTACAAATTAGTTCGATTAACTATAAAAGCGCGTTTTTTAGTTTTTTCAAAATATAATTTTTATTTATCGCATTATTGAATACATACTAAAACCGTTAACTAGATTTAAGGTATCCGACAGGTTTAAAATCATCATTTTCATCAAAGAAAAAAAAATTGAAATATATTTTCAGTCAATTTTTCTAGCCTGTTTAATAAGCCTTTTAAAAATATCTTACTTTTAAATCTGAGTGAATTAGAAAAAAAGTTACAGCTGTTTTTGTTTGGCGTAGTAAGCCCAAATCGAAACCGGAAATTTAAATCCAAAACCAGAAGTGGGAGTTTTCAGCTAATTTTCACCCGAAAAATACGATTTTTATTCCGTTAAAATATTTGAACAAATTATTTTCATGTTTAGTAATTTTTACTTCACTTTATAAATATTTTAATAGATATATATTTCGTTTTCAAATATGTAAAAGTAAACTGATTAAAATGTTTGTTTTCATTTAAACGAGAGAGTTGCTATCTTTTTATCAGTTGGGTTCAAAATTAGAGCTCTTTACATCTTTTCATTAGTAAGTTTATATAAATTATAGTTATTTTTTATTGAATTTATCATGCCAAAAACAAGATCAGTGAAGCCAAAAAAGAAGAGATTCTAGAGAGAATGGATCTTCCAAATTAATTCTATTAAAAGGACTTAAATGGATTTTTGCGATCAAAATCTCCTAAGAAAATGTCTTCGGGGGAAAACACAGAACTGCAATGAAAGTCTTAATAAGGTCGTGTGTACTATAATCCCGAAAGAGACCTTTATTAAGCTTCAAACACTCCGCTTAGGGATTTGTATTGCAATAAAACTTTTAATTCTAGGTTTGCTGGTCTATTACCTCTACTTCAAAAGTTAGGGGTGGAATTAAGGCCTCAAATGAAGAGATATTTTTGATACCTCGACAATACGAGAATCGTTGATTCAACGAGACGTTCTAAAACAGATAAAAAATTCTTTCGTAAAAAAAGAAAGGCCCTTCAAAAATGTAAAAGTTTGAAGCATGAGTTTCACAGGAAGGCTCCATGTACAAAACCAAAGTTTTAATACTTTCCTAAAACTTTAAAAAGTTTTATTGCAAGTATAAACTTTATTTTGCATTTTCTGAAGAATGTTATTTTTGTACAGAATGGTTCTCAGTAATAGTAATCTATTTTAAAGTAATTGAAATATTATTATGAAATGTTTTGACTTTGTTCTTTGTATTACAATGAATGCGATGTGTTAAAACCAAATGGTGACTTTTAAATAAACTTAATTTTTTTGCGTAATTTTATATGAAAAAAAGTTATCTTTTTTAAAAAAAAGTTCTGTTTTTTATTTTGAACATCTGTATTTCATAATTTTATATTAAAACGAGTTTTTTTAGTATAAAGCATAGTTAAACATTAATTAATTGTATTCCTGCAAAAAGTTTATCTGTTTTTGTGATATATATATATATATATGTTTTTTTAGAGTTGTTAGCAAAAAACCAATTTTTGGTAATATTTTGGTTCACATTTCTCAATAATTTGAAAAATAATAAAAAAATTTTTTTGCTGTATTTTTATAGTTTAGCACATCTTACGCGTACCTAAAAATAATAGTTAAATAATTATTTAAGTCATATTTAAAAAAATTGTCTCCGAATCCTGTCGGATATCTTAAGTTAAGAAAGAGTAAAAATGTAATATTTTCCCTATAAATAGTTATTAACACAATTTGTAAAATTAGGGAATTGATTATTTATATAAAGTATGTCTTAAACCGCGTAAATTGTTTTTTGCCGGCTCGATTAGCTTTTCACTTTGAATTAACTCCGGTATCAAAGCCTTGTAACGGGCTTCTCCTTTAAACTAACTTGGGGTTTGCCTTGATGTTATTACAAGCTTTAACTGGCACTTTCTTATTACAAAGGAAACGTAATTAATGATAGTATTTATATGGGAACTGAATTGGAGTAGAGTTAAAGAGGAGAATAGTAATAGGAAATTGCTAATAGTCAGACAGTATTACGAGGTATATTCCCATTGAGAGAGAGATTCCAATTTTCTTATTGAAGATCGATTCTAAAAGTTATTCACTCAATAAAATATAGTGACTATATCTGAGAGTTGTTCCGTGCTTCAAATGGGCTACATCTCTGCTAGTTCGTTCAGATAAGGAGTGTATTTGAACCTTTGTAATTTGTTCGCAGGAGTAGATTTTCCCACTGTTGTTAACTAACGTTATGTAATCAATAAATTGGTTTTAGTTATATTTGTGCCAGTAATTTGTTACGCTGAGCTTCCCTCCTTTGAGTCCGAGTCGAGATTTTTCAGGATTGGGATCCTCTGAGTTACTAATGCAGACTTCGGTGGTATCGATACAATCTCAAGTTTTACGTGGGGATTTATGTAATTTGAGAGTCGTGTTACAGAAGTATTACATTGCACGACGAAATACCCGCGTTTACTTCGTAGAAAATTTAATGTTATTCATGTTATGATCAAGCTGGTTAAGAAAAAAATTCCACGAAATTTAAATGAACTTACACTTAACTGATCCCAGTTGTGTGTGTGTGTGAATCTGTCCTCCAAAAAGTAATAGTTTAGAAATGAGGTCATTCTCAAATATTTGATATTCAAGTAAGCAAATCATAAATAAACAATAAGTGTACTCGTAGTTTTAATTCCAAATGAGTATCAAAAGTTAATTTTTTAACAATGGCTAAATTTTTTTTGAATCAGTCCCCCCCCCCCCCCACGTTTGCTCCGTTGCTCGGTAATTTTTTAACAACCCTTGAAAGTATTGAAATCTATATGGCGTAAATGTATTGAGAAATTTTATAACTGAAATATCATTCTCTAAAGTGGATCCCAGTAACGAGCGCTGAAATCAGCAATTTATATTCTTAATGGTAACTAGAAATTTAATTATAGAATCTTCACTTTGTGTGTAGTGCATATTAAAACTAAATTTTAGTTTCATTCTTACTATTTTCATTAAATTAGAACGATTGCGACTTTTTTATAAACATTTTGTGCACAGAAAATTGCGGAAGATGAAAAATCAGTCATAAGATTGGAATTTAAGACTAATTTCGCGCTAAAATAGTACGCCAAGTTAGTAGTTTAGTTCCAATCATACTGATAGATGTTGATTTTTATTCCTAATTTTATCTGAAAAAAAGGATACAAGTTAGTGTAAAAAGTTGTTAAAATTTTTAATGGGATTTAGAATTATAAAATTACAGCAATGATTATTTATTCGGATTTCGGAATAGCATATGAATTAGATATTCTAGAAAAGTATGATATCATCGGAATCTATTCAATTTCATCTGCAAAAAGTTATAAATATTAAATGATTGTTTTGCTACTTTTGATGCTTTTTCCTGTAAGTTTTCCTTTTGAAAAACGTTGTTCTTTTCAATAATAAAAATAAAAAAGCTGTTAGAAGTTGTTACGGATCTATAAGCGAACTTATATTAATAATCCTCTTGGGTATTCTTTGAGCCAGCAAAATTCACCAATCTTCTCCTGAAGAAGGAAACATGATATGCAAATTAAGTTTATAATATATATTTCTTGTTCGCTAGTTATTAGAGTTAGTGAATTAGAAGAGAAGAGAATAGATAACAGAATGTTAGAAGATTAGTTAACCAGAGTCGACAAGAAAGATACAAGGTGAAGATTACCATAAATGACTTAAAAGTCCTTGTAAAAGATTATAGTCAGAAAGTGTTAACGATAAGTTGAATTGACTAGAAGACTGCATAAGTTCAGGTACTGTCACCTTCATATTAGGTTGATATTTAAAGTATTAAAGTGGTTAAGACATTAAGTACACTTCTACTGTGTAAAGTATTAGGGAAGAAACTTTATTATAAAGAGGTTTATTTAATGTATTCTCTCCAAACGCGACTCTCGACTCTTCCCTCTGTTTCTTGACTGGATCATCCTATTTATAGTGTTAAATTGATTTGTGTTTGAGTCAATTAAAGTGATAAATAAAATAATTGGAATTTAACATGTCGAATGATCCTTTACTTCCTTCCACACCTTTAGCTGGGCCGCAGGGTAGAAGGGAATTAGGTTCGTTTCAAAGATACTATGAAAAAGTATTCTGTTGTCGAGGCTGATATTTTTAAATGAGGCGGATTTCCTAAAATTTACGTACTAGTATATATAGTCGCTTTAAATAATTTTGTCGTAATGTTAAAAAATTCAAAGAAGCAAAATTGGTTACCGGCAATAACTGAAAGACTTCAACAAGAGAACAAATGTTCATTAAATTGTTGCAATCTTAAGAAATATTTTAAAACATATTGGACGCCTGAATTTTATTCTCTGAATGGATCCTTGAATACAAAACGTAATTAAGAAATGCAATTCAATGTAAAATATTTCCATATTTTTGAATTATTTTATATAATATTTATCGGCAAAACATTAAAACTTTTTTTGCCGTCTGGTGCAAGACTTTAGGCATCAAAAAGGCATACAATTAGAATATTTGTTTTAAAATTAAAATTATTAATTATTTTAAATGCTAAAAAAATTATTGCTATCATATGTGTTCATTTTTTTATGTAAATCTTAAGAATTTAATTTAAATCATTATTCCTATATAGCAATAAAATATGCATATCTGTTTCCCAATAAAAGTAATTAATTCAAGGTAAACATGTTAGTTGGCTGATTGATAATTTATTAACATCACACTACGAATCAACACTAAGCCATTGGCATCAGACACCGCAATTTTGAATCTCAGTCAAGTGAAGAGGTTTCCGCCATCTTTATACTTCAACATTCCGTTCCTGAGGATGAATGGCTATACGTTTTCACGGACGGTTCCAAGTTTACAGATAATAGTAATGCAGGTGCTGGAGTTTGCTACAACCTATTTTCCTTCTATACATCAATAGGAATTCACAGCACTGCTTTGGATGCCGAAATTGCAGCTATACGAATTGCTCCATCTCAACTTCTTTGCCACATAGATTGCGTTTCGAAGGTAGTTATTTTGTGTGATTCAAGGGTGGCCCTCCAAGCAATATTATCCATCGAGGCGCCTTTTTCAGTAGATATTCTAAAATGCCAAATGTTAATTGGCGATTTACTTCAATGCTTTGATAGACATTGCCATAAAATGGATTCCATTGCACTGTGGCATTGAAGGAATGAAAATGCTGATTGCTTGGCGAAAAAGGGGGCAAAATCTTTCAAACCTGTAATAATACTATTCCTTTTTATAGTACTAAAAGAATCATAAAGAAATACTACAGAAAACACACTTCTGGTCCAAATTCAACCAAAAGAAAAATCAAAAAGTGGGGTTTAGCAAACTCTTTCATATTCCAAAATGTCCTAGAGATAGAGCTGTTTCCGATTTTCGAATCGCCACTGGGCCACGACTGCCTATCTAAGCATCTAAAAATGATAGGCATTGTCCAGAGTTCCCTTTGTAAACTGTGCAACTCTAATGAAGAAATGGACGCCATTCATTTGGCACGCTACCGTGCACTCAGCTCCGGATCCATGTGAAGCAGATATTTTGAGGCCAGACATAAAATGTGTGATTTATAGACTATTCTGTGGACTTGTGTTTCTATTCTAATTTTTTATTAGTTTTATTTTTGTTTCTTCTTTTTTGTCAATATATTCTCTGTTTCTCTTTTTGTTTGCAGTTGTCTTGTAATCCGCCATTAAAATAATAATAAAGAAAAAACATTCCGTCGATGTGAGGATCGAGTTTCGAGACATTTAACGTGCACCCGTTTTTCGTCACGACGGATACCAGTGACACTAGGATTCAAACCACGACAACGCCAGTTTCTTAGCTACTGCAGTAATGTCTTATAAAATGGATAAATATAAACACAAAAGTAAGAATTTGCTACAAAAATTAAAATAATGTCATTTAGTTATTAAATAAGTTATACATTTACCAAAAAATTAAATTATAATTATAACAATACAAATGACAGTAAGTGTTTTGTTATATTTGCACTTGCTATGTTTAACCTTGTTACACTTTCTCACACAAATTTATAAATTTAATGTATTCGAATACGTTGAAATGAGCAAATTCGGTCAAAACACATATTTTTTGCTTTATAATTTTAACAATAGAGCTATCTTTTAGTTTTACAGAACATACTTTTTTTTGTTTCTACTCTACTTAGCGGTCAAGTAACACAATCAATTTTATATTGTTACGAATTTTGTATAAAATAATGTAAATAATTTGGATTTGGATGTGCAATGCCTTTATATTACTCTATATTTATTTCATGTTAAGATTGTAATATTCACAAGCAAGCCGTCCCTTACGTTATAATGGCAATTCAATGGGAACTTGGCGAAATATTGGCGATAGAGCCAAGTTGGCATCATTTTTGGCGACCAAGTTGGCGACATTGGCGACCATGTTGGCGAGTTCGGGACCCTCTGGATTCTTCTAGAAATTAGTAGAAAAATCCACTAATTTCACGATCTGTGGCGCGAGCGCATCTTTCCAGAAATTTCGGCCTCTGCTATAAATAGAGAGAGACGCGCCGCAACGGTCAGTCTGATTTTAACCAGCGAGTAGTGAGCACTGTTTTGATTAGCGATTAGAAGACTTGCCTTGAATTTGATAAGCTCGGCTGTGCTTGTGAATAGTCATTTACATACGTGAATTTTAGACACTGCTTATTGTGTCTGAGTGCTGTTGAAGGTGTGAAATCCTTCTGTTATTTATTCTGCGAATTTTGCTGTTGAATCCTGTATTTTCAAGGATTGATTTACGCCAATAAATACTCATCGCTCTTAAGGAATTGCCTTGTTATTTAAGACAGATTTTGCATAAAATCCTCGAACCCCGATCTACGTAACAATATAATAGAAAAACCAGATATGGGTGTTTAATCTATCGAAAGTGGGCATTTAAATTATTCAAAATCGATCATGGCGTGTCTGTTAACTCAAAATGTTATAATTGCATTTTTATAAAACTTTTTGAACCTGATAATTATATTATTTTCTAGAGAATGTACTGAAATTTTTCTTATTGTATGAATGTTTTTTGAGTTATGGCCTGTTATTCAAATAATCGTCTCACAAAGATTATTCATTTCTTATAATATTTACTCAATTGACTTTATAATTTTTGAACTTTTATAAAACATTAAAATTGTAGTACATTTTCTCGATAAATGCATCTAATTTGTTTTAGTAACACTTTTACTGATGCAAGTTTATTTCTTTTTCACTAACCACTTTGAAGTTTTTCAAAAACATTGCTAAAATTTCACCTTAGCAATATTATTTGAGGGAATGAATTTCATCTACAACACGCAAATAATTTATCACACAATTTCATTTTTCTGCGGATATTAACATTCATTTCTAATACCGAGAAAATATTCGACTTGATGAGAATATATTGCGATTTCTGAACACTAACATAATTATGTACAGATATCAAGCATTAAAGATACATTGAAGTGTGTGATTCCCAACCTAAGAATCCATTACCTTTACACAATATCGTCTCTACGTTTGTCATCTCTGTTACCATTCCAGGTAATATTTTTAGATTCGCCCTGCTCTAATTATCTTCCTTATCGCTAGCTATTTTAACCTACAGAGAGAGAGAGAGAGAGAATTATTTTAATCTTTTGGTCGAATGTGTTTCTGATTATATTTCTGTACGATCAAATTAGATTTTCGATTACAAATTTTCGGTGTGGATACAGCTTTAATCGCAACACTTAGTCAAAAAATAGATCCAAGAAATGCAAGATAAAATAAAAATTAATGCGCTTACTTTTTCAATTTCGTTGTGAAAAAATAATCTAAATTACACTTTCAATAAAATTATAAATTAAAAAAAAACAATGGTTATAAGATATTTTTTATATTTATATATTCTTGGTTATACTAAATTTTGGAGTAGTATATTTATATAATGTTTGCGACTATACCATTCGGATCTTATTCAGATTGTTTGTGACACTGCTACTGTTTTGATATTTTGAGGGAACTGTTTATTAACATCACTTTTCGTAGCTACACGATGGCTATGCACTGTTGTTGTAATACCACTTGTAATTTAGAGTCACGATCAAACGATGAGGACTGCCTTGTTGCAATTCATGCACCCACATCCATGCAGGAGTTGAGGACTTTTTAGTCCAATATAGAGTAAAATATGTTTAACGCGAAAACTCTGAAGACGAAATATTGGTTAACTGGAAATAATACAATGGTCCCGACAAATTACCATGCACTTTTATGCATTTTCTCTTAATACGAAATGAAAATCGCTTAACACGAAAATATTTCCCTTCTGGGAATGAACAAAATACGAAAAACATCAGCCAATCTCGGGGTATAAAATGAAAGAGAGATAGTTTCGCATGTTAAGAAGAAAGGAGGCTAATTTGATTTTGAAATACCCTCGGAAGAGCCTATGACACAAGCCAGTTTTGTTTACATAATCTACTTTTACCCTCCACTCTCTACAAACGCCACACAAAACCATCTCATCAGTTGGCTGTGGAATTAGGATCGTTAAGTTATAGGAATGATTCATACGAGAAAAGTGTAAGTTATGATAAAACTGCAACGATAATTGATAATTGTCCAGTTTACCACAACATTGCATTGAAAGTTATAAGGCTTATCTCTTTTTTGCCTTCGAATACAATAAGTGTCTTGCATCTTTGCTATCAAGGAGTTATACAAAATATGAAATTTATCTATAGGAAGAATTTGTTTTGAAAATATTTACTCGCGACCAAAGCAAATGAAAATTTCTCGATCAATTTATTAGATGCTCTTAGGTGTGATAAAGCGTACTCTAATAAACTTAATTTTGCTGAATATATGGTTTTTTTTGGCAAAATCATATAACACGAAAAAGTATTTCAGTCCCCTCAGTTTCGTGTTAAACGATTTTCCCTGTATGTGGCATATGTATCAAATCCTATTGTGCAAGCCTTTGCTTTGAATTTTAGGGAACTATGAATTCTAAAATTCTCAGACAATTGTAAAACTGCTTTTAGATTTAATTTCTTTTATTGATCTATTTTTATTCCTTACAAAAAAAAATATCAAAGTGTTCGTTTATTAATTGAACCAGAACTTTTCTATAGTGTATCATTTTCATACATCTTATTGAAATCAATTTGAATTTTTGATATGAAGGTCATGTAACTTTTATTTCTCATTACTTCATGCTAATGATAAATATTCTATTCAAACTCCCTGTTGCGGTTGTAATAATTAATGGACTGTATATTTTAACAAATTTTAATAAGCAAAACGGATCCCAACCATATGGGATCGCTATACTTTTCGAACTGAATACAAAAAAGGTTACAACAGTTGGCTGAGAGCAAATCTATACAAAGGAATTCTCGCCAACACTCTCCTTATTTCTTTTTTTAAGGAAAATATTTTTAAAAATATGTGCATTCACGTTATTAATTAGCTTTATATTGACACTGCATAAATTGAAAATATGATAGTTTTCCAAAATAAGCATCTGAGTTTTATAGGAAAAAAATCTCTTTATCTGATCGAAAATTACCCTTGAAATAATTTAGTGGATATAGATAAGATTTAATGAGATATAGAAGATATATTTTTATTTCCCTGATAATTAGGAATTCGATTATGTTATGTCTGCCAGACAACTTGTTTACACTACTTTTCTTCTTAATACTACTTTTTGCCTTTTTCTATCAAAAAATTAATGGTATCTTATAAAATACAAATTAATTTTCATTATCTCAGAAACGCAGACATGCAGAAAAAAATTTCCTTACATGCGGTCGTTTGATTACTAGTTTCGTGCAAAACTTCAAGAATATATAAAAAGATTCCTCATATTTAGAAACCAAGTTTTCTTAGTAATTGACGTCAAGACTTATTTTGGTTTATTTCCCCCCAAAACGTATAATAGCCAATTACCGTTATTGATGATCAATTTTCTTTATTTAAGTCTTCGTTTTCTCAAAAAATCGTTTTGCTTCTAGAGCAAAATTTTTTGCTTAGTGTTTTTCTCTTAAACAATAGAAAAGTCAATAAAGATAGAAGATTCTCAAGTATAACGTTTAAAAACTATATACTATTCAATATGTTTTTAAGCGTAAGCAATACAAACCCAGTTGCTGGGCTAAGCAAAATCGTTGAAAGATATTATTGCAAAATAAATTGCCCTTCAATGTATTTTTAAGAGTGAATTACTTTCAGCTGAATAACTACACTGCTGTCCACTCAGAATGCAACATCCTGAAAGAAGCATACAAACCATGTGAAATTTACATCATACGTTAGAGGCGAATAAATATGCAAATCGTTAGCATTATAGCACTGACGCACATCATGGGCGACCGTAGCGCCACCCGCAAGCGCTATATAA
>BMAO01025487.1:0-20072 GCA_019973975.1 Trichonephila clavata | reverse complement strand
GAAGTAAAAAGAAAACTTGGCACATTTCAGTTTTCCTTATCTAAGCAGCAAAGTGTAAAATTAGACATGAAACGAGCTTTCATTTAAAATATTTATAAGCCTTTGGAAATTTTTTACTTTTTTCATCTGCTTAAGAAGATGAATAAAACTTTAATTTCTCTTATGACATATGAATATTAATTCTCTCCACAGAATTTTGCATGACATAAATTTTAAACCACTTAGCTTATGTTTTCCATTACCCGTTGAGGTGGCTTTTAGATGACATAATATACAACATCAGTTTCAGTATATGAAAGCATTTTAAAATTCATGACAATTAGTAAAACATCTCCATTTTGAGCAAAAAACTCATTTTTACAATGAGAATTGATACGCACTTTAATATTTTATTTGGAAAATAAATCCTACCTTTGTTCTTGTTCTGTGAAAAGTAATTTATTTGTTGAATAATAGTAAAAAATTGTTTCTCTTTCGGTTAGCATTTAATTATAATGGATAACATTTAAAACGAATGTCTTAACTGCAATATAAATTTGCTTAGTAAAGATAAAGGTAATGATTTAAATTGTGAATACATATAGTCACCAGGAAAAATAATTTTTCACTAAATAAGTAATAAGTATACTATGTGCATTGTCTTATAATAATTTAATAAAAATACAGCCATAATTATCCCAAATTTTAAAAGCGAATTCTTTTTAAATCAGAAAATTAAACAATTTATTTAAAATACAGCTAATGGAAATAACTTTTCATTTGAATCTGAGATTTAAGTCTTCTTAAAATCAATATTAATGTAGTGCCTAGGTAATGTTGGCGGTAGATTGTTGAGTGTCACCATTCTCCACATCTGTGGGAGGAGTTGCTATTTTGGAGGAGGGATAGCTGTTGTCCTTTGATAGGGATGGTGACAGGAAAAAGGGAGTTCCTTGATTTTGTGCGAGGGCTGGACTGAATTTCGTGTAAAGGTAACAGAATTCCTTTGTTTTTCGCCCGATTGACAGAACTTGGATTTGTGGTGTTAAGAAAAGATAGATTCCTTTGGTTTTGTTGACCTCAGTAGACTGTGCTTGGTTTGGTTGTACTGAGAAAATAAACAATTCTATTGGTTTTAACGCAACTTGCATTGTTGAGAAGTATTCAGAAAAGTAGTAGAGGAAGAATTTTTTAGTTTGTTACCTTTATTTCGAAATAATTTTTAATATATTGGCAACGCGTACCTTGTAATACTGAATGGACTTGGACGACACTTGAGCTAACACTCCACGTCAACATGAGGATTTAGAGCATTTACAGATTTAGCAAACTTTAGCCTCGTTAAACGACAGATCTTCAATAACACCAGGATTAGAACCTACGAAGATAGTTGCAACACTTGTGGCGAGTTCGTGACTTAGTTAAAAATTAGTAAAATCTATTAAATAATAGTATAAATTCCTCCAATGAAAATACTGTTAATCTTGGATCAATGTATTCATGGAACGTTTATACATATATTTTTAAAAATATTTTATCTATTTTAGAAGATTATGAAACTGAGGGTGGGCTTAGTGTCATTTATATAAAATATATGGTGTTAATTATAATCGTAATAAAGTTATAAACTTCATTTTAAATTTCATGAGCTTTTGCTTATTTGTGAAGTTAAAGGCATTTTCACTTTATGTATACAAAAGTTTTTTCCAAGATGCCAACGTTCAAGATAACTCGCCAAGTTGGCAACCACGATTTCGCTTGTTTCCTATACCCTGAAATGGAAACCATATACTTCGTTTCACATAATGTCGTCAATTGCGATTGCGATAGGTTCTTTATTGCAAGTTCTCGCGAAAAAAAAATATCGCAATGATTGCCTGGACCGAAATTATTGCGGGAGAAGAAAGGTGTTGTATCTTTCGAAGACTTAACAATCAACGGAACTAAAAACTCCACTTTTCAAGAAGATTCAAGTATTGCTGGTTTTTTCAAAATCTGATGACTTTATCAATGAAGTGTTTGATAATGCTGCTTCAGTTATGAATTTAACTGATAAGGAGCGCCAAGAATGAATTTTGCGGAAAATATAGCAAATAAATAGAAGTAATTATACATGTTTTCACACTTTTACAATTCGAGCAATGAGTCTAAACAGTTGTATAATTTGTAAACTGAGTATTATCCCTTCCCCCAGTATATTCTTAAAAAGTTTATATTGTGTTAAAAAAAATTCAGATTTTAGGAATGAATACTATTTTTTCAGCTAGAAATAAAAACCTAGAGGGCATATAATTTCTTGTAAAAATAAAAAAAGTTTGAATGCTTTCTTTTTAAAATACTAGAATTTTGTGTTTCAACTTTATAATCTTTAAAAATAACTTCACGTTTTTCAAACTACTTTGAAATAAATTCCTTTTAAAATATTCTTTTTTAAATGAGAGCTCTTTTGATTCAATGACGAATCTAGCCGAGAAATACAAATGTATATATTATATTTTATTTCTATGCCTTATATATATTTGCACTTGATATATGGCATAGTAAGATTAAAGAGAACTGAAAACTTTTGGAAGTTATGCTAAGCTAAATTTATATTTTTGTCTTCAATTTTTTCATGTAAAAACTCTTACAACTTTTACCTATATTACTACATTTTAAAGGCATTAAAAATAATAAACTATATATTAGTTTCCATTTTAGTTCCGTTATTTCAAAAAAATTAATTTGTATTTAGTTATTTCAATCAATTCACCTTTATCAAGATAATTTGATATTCTTCTTATGGGGCTTATTTCTCAAATAACGAGTATGTTCATTGGGAATAATTGAAGAAAAAAATAGATGCATATAATATCATATCTTAAAATTTTCCTTATTTCAATGTAGTACGATTTTGGTTTTAAAACATAAAACATAGATATTGCTCAGTAAAAGTTATGTATATAATTATTATACAGTACATGAAATTTATGTTAATATGCTTGCCCAACTGATCATGTATATAATTAATAAAAGTTTTTCAAATTCTGTTACAATAAGTGTTCTTAAAATAATTAATATTCAGAAAATAAATCACGTCATTGTATTCATCAGGCATCAATGTATTATAAATTTCCTATACCAAATACTCGCTGAATAAAATAATAAAAATTATTAAATGTTTTTATATGAAAAGCAATGCAAACTTTTGAAATTGGAATGCACACACACACACACATATATATATATATATAATATATATATATATATATATATATATACTGTTATTGTCCATAAGAAGCGAGTATGTATTCACGTTGGTAAGTCTATTAGTTTGGCTTTGATTGTTAAATATTTTAGTAATTATTAAAAGCTATAACATTATAGTATTACATTAATAGCTTATGGTTTTATCTATAATATAGTTAAACTTCTCTAGAAATTTATTGCTTTCCTATGGCCCAGAATACTGGCAAATTCAGGTGAAGGTTGGCTGGCCAGAAAACTTTGTTTAAACCTGCATTCCTAGTTCCTAAGGCTGGGAGTTTGCTTCTAGTATTTCTGTGGCTAAATCTTTCCTATTATGACGATAGTTATCTTAGGTTTATAACTATTTTTGTATATTTTTGTAATATATTATATATATATATATATATATATATACTATATTCTTTGAATTAAATGGGACAAATATATTTTTCTTGTTTGAGATTACTAGTGATGTCCTGAACCACCTCAAACCCGTTATATCTGCCTTTAGGTAGTGTGACAGATCAATTTTGACTATAATGTATTCATTTTAATGTATCAGGAACTCAGTTGTGAGCCTTTCAGTGGAGCAGCCGGTAACTTCCTTCGTGGGGATTCGATTCTTTTTTCTTTTGCAAAGGAGTATATATGTATAGTTTCTTTACGTGACTTTCAAACGTGTATTACTTGAGCTATAACTATATGTAGACAATATACAAAGAAAAAGGTTCAGACAAATAAGTAATTTGAATATGTATAATAATGTTTTTCTCTTGCTTTCGTTTTTTCTTCACTTATGACACTTTCTTTAAATTTCACTATGTTACTTGACTGTTGGTGCAGATTTAGGGCAGATGAGTTTAGTTTAATAAGAAAGTTTTCGTCAGTAGCAGTTGCTATGATTTATTTAAATGGATTCTTTGTGATAGTTAAAGTGATAAAAGTAGGAATTTTACAAAAGGTATTTTAATTATTTAATCAATTATTTATTTGCATCACGAAAATAAAAAGGATTAATTACCTAAGAAAAATAAATTTGTATTGTATCTTTATTCTATTTAATTTCGTTCCCAAGCGACCTTAGTTTAAAGATATCTAATGAATCGGCAACCCGAAAACAGGAGGAAAAAAATGTTTCAAGAATTGGATCCAGATAAAAAAAGTTATTGAAAAAAAAACATTGAAAAAATTTAATTTTACATTTTGAAGAGATATTTCATTTTCACAGGATAAACATTTTGCAATATATACTTCTAACTCATTAACATATAATCGGAAAATTGTAAATAGCTGAGTGCTTTTCCCATGTCGAAATGTATTGTTTTGCTACAAAAAAGGGAGAAATCATGAACAATTTATATTTCTCTTCTTTCAGATATATAGGGTGGTTATATTTAAGATGTTCTAATTTAGAGTTACTTAATTTCAGTTTTAATACATGGATATAGTTGTAATTTGGTATATATTTTACTAAACAATGCGGAGAAGAAAACCCCAATAAAGATAATACTTTAAATTTCGATGGAAAAGTAGATGTGTGTGACGGTTTTAATGCAAGCGAAATGATGTGATACAAATATGGAAAACTTTTAAAACCAATAGTGGCTGCACTAACGAAGCTTCCAACTGCAATTAAAACTTCCACTGTATAGTAAAATCAATTTTATTTACAATATTAAATCATCTCACATACACAACTCACCAACTCTAACTCATACTCGCATCTGCTCTACTTGCCCTCCTCTAATCCATCCCTTATATGTCACCAAAGCAGCGCCACCTATATCCTTAACAGTGGCTCCCACAAAATCATTCTACATCATGATGATTATTGATTAAGTTGTGTTATCAAAAAGACAAGAGTTTGTAAACTGCATAGCAAGATATCAACGCTTGAAAGACTTTTGAAAGAGGTATATGTCAGGCAGGTTCTGAATATGAGGAATACTTTATTCGTAGAGATTGGGGAATTAATTGAACTGCAATTACGAGATTGGAAATTGCCTTTTTCTAATGAAAATGAAGCTCTTGAAGTGATCAGAAGAGTGTCAAGTTTTAATTATTCCTTGAAAACTGCCCGAGCGAGTTTTGTCTCCTCCCATGCTAATAAATGTTCTTCGATCAACTGTAAAACGGTATTCGCACAAAATCCACGTTGTTCAAGCACTCAATGCTGCAGACTTGAGCAAATGCATTCAAATTGCTGGAACTTTTAAAAGTAAAATAGCCGCGAACACTGAATCACCTTGGAACAATTTGTGGGCGGATGAAGCGCTTTTTACCCTATAAAGAACAGTGAATACAGAGAACTATTGCATGTAGTTCTGCTTGAGTTAATATTTTGAAAACTTTCAAAAAGGTTTCATTGCAGGTACCCAACACAGCTACCTTCTTGGGCAGTTAGTAATTTCTTCATTAGAAGAACAAATGACTTTAGAGACTACTGTCGTCCTGCAAGAAGGTGCGCCACTTCACATTGCTTGACCAGTGGCGGCATTACTTTATACCCATTTTCGAGATGATCGGATAAAATAATTCCTACATGTTTCTCGAGTGACTGTTACTCTCTTCCTCCAGACTTGAATGCCAATGATTTCTGGTTATGGCAGTTCCTGAAATGTAAGCAAGCGTAATTTGTTATATTGCGGCATTTTATCAAGAGACTCTTCATCCTAACCATCGATAACATTATAACATGACTTTAACATGTGTCTGTCGCAACTGGTGTGATATGGAACATATATTGTGAATAAATAAAAAGAAATTCTGTTTGCAATTTGTGTGGGTTTTTTTTCGGGGGGGGGGTCGTTGTTGATGTTGCTTTTCTTGTGCCCCCTTCTCACCTGGTGATTGAAACTTAAACTATTACTTTATTTCCTATTTCTTTTCTCTGTGGTCCAAATAATGTATTTATCCAGTTTCACAAAAATCCGGCAACCAGAACGTACTGTTCGTAAATTTAAATAGGGTAACTTTAGTTTTATAACCGCCTTCTGATTTAAAAAATTTATCATTATTATTGTAATTTAATAATCTGTATGAATTCTTAAGATTTACATAAATTTCTTATCTAGGCCCTTACAAGCTTTTGAACTTCTTATTAACTACAAAAGAATGCATGAATGTCAAAAACCCTTTTCAGGCTTCCTCCTATTCTCCTTTATTTTATTTTTTGTTGAACCACTAGAGAACCCGAAGAGATGCTTCATTTAAATTTAAGTACTTAAAATATTTTTAAAGCTGTTTAAACTGTTTAGTAATGGAAGAAGTCTTTTCCTTTCACATTTGAAATTCAAATTTAAGTAAAAGATCATACAAACACTTACCTGAAAATGCGGCTTAACTGTTTAATCATACTTCAACATTTGCACGTAGAACACAAGCAAATGTAGCATAAACCATAACATTTTTTTACCTTAGATAAAAGAGGGATCACTTCTAAGGTGATATAAGACTTTCACTAAAAAATATTTTTTTAATTAAGTATGCTTAGAGTCACTACTAAAAGAAATTATTTAGAATAGCTCAAAACATTACAGTTTTCAAGAAAAAAAGGGGATATGAATATTAAAATTATATATGTCAGTTTACTTTTAAGAAAACTTAATTCTTATATCCTTAAAATTTCTGAAAAATCAATTTCTGGTTTTTCTTAGACCTAATACTCTCACGTTTTAAGGATCATAATGTGAACTTTAGTTTCAAGAATACCAAAGCACATAATACGTTTAACATTTCTTTACATGTGCAAGGGTTGTTTTAAAATACTTTTTTAAAATTTAAAAAAAACAAGCACATATAATTTTTTTCCTCAATCGTACAGTTACCTTCGGAACTCAATCTTCGTAAGAGTCGGCCGACTGATTTGACGTCGTCCTCATACTCTCAACTTTACCCCAAAACACTTCTTCAGTTGCAAGAACAAGTGGTAATCTCAGTTTCAATAGAGAACCTTCGCGAAATAAAAATATCTACAATCAAAACGCCATATTTATTCCAAAAAAATTTTGCTAATAGCTTTTTTTCTTCGACGAGTAAGCATTTGATTTTGTTTTGCTGAATCAATATTTTCAGAACCCAGTTCAGCACAACTTTCAATAATATAAGCATTCTATCATAATTTTACAAAGGAAACTTCTCAAAATTCACTAATTAAGGAGGAAATCAAACGAAATCTAGTTTTTTGAGCTTAGGTTTTTAATTATGACGAATGGTTAACTACTTCGTTCTTCGATGTGCATGTTTCTATGGCCATTTTTAACAGTTTTAACAACGTTTTCTTACCATTTCAGTGGTTTAAGTTTTTCTCCATACATTTCTAAACTGCCTATCATTTTTGTACTCTTTTACGTTTTTTATGTATTTAAGTTTCAAATGACAGCGCGTCTTCCATATGTTTTTGTTTTATGTATTTAAGTTTCAAATGACAGCACGTCTTCCACAATCGGTAGGATTTACATTTACCCGACATTTTAAATGTATACAAAAGTTCAACACAAGAGTACGTTTTCGCAATGGTGCATATCGACTGCATATAAAGATATTAGGCAACTGCAATCAGAGATATTTCTAAAATATACTTACTTAAAAGCGTACCTAAGGAAACAAGTAATTTAAAACAAAAATTAAGTCAATTCCTACTTAGGTCAACAAAGAAAATTTGTATATATTTTAGTTACTTTTTATTAAATAGTTACAATTAATATAAATATGCATATACATGTGAAAGAATCACAATATTGAGTGGGGGGAAGTGTGTGTGTGATTTTCCTTTCTATATATGGTGTTGGACTATAATTTTTGTTTGTTACTATTTATTCGTTCATAAATCACAGTCTCAGAAATTAGGGCATCCTAGGTAGGATTCGAGCCCACGCCCTTTGGATTACCAGTCCAACGTGCTACCCATTACGCTACAAGGACATAACAACGGTTTTTACTTTTTATATATGGTGTTGGACTATTGTTTATGTTAGTTACTATTTATTCATTAATTAAGTTTAACTAATGAATTAATATTTTTAAAAAAATGTATTAACATTATCCACTACTTTAAAAAAATGTATTTGAACTTGAATGGATGAGTAGAAAGTATGTTATTAACGATTGAAAATTTTTACAAGATATATATATATATGTATAGGGAAATTGTGAACTAATAGTAGGAATTGGAAAAAAATCCTAACATTCTCAACCGATTAAAAATTACTGCGCTTTATTCGAGATTAACTCGTATTCAGATTGTAGAAATCTAAGCTACAAAATTAAGATGTAGAAAGCAAGTTTATCCTAAAAAAATACAGAAAATTACTTCTTCCCCCCCTTTTTTTTTTTCAGCAACTGGATATCATTAGATCTATAACTTCCCGGATAAATAACTACAAAAGGTATGAATTAAATTGAGAATATGTTTTAGAAGAATTAATCTCCGGAGAGAGAAAAAGGCCGCTACAGTAAAACTAAATTTAAATGTAAGATTCAACAAATTTTTATTGTTTCGCTTTATTCGGGATTAACTCATGTTTAGATTATAGAAATCTAAGCTACAAAATTAAGATGTAGAAAGCAAGTTTATCCTAAAAAAATACAGAAAGTTATTTCTTCCCTTTTTTTTTCAGCAACTGGATATCATCAGATCTATAACTTCCCTGTTAAATTACTAAAAATGTATTAATTAAATTGAGAATATGTTTTAATAGAATTAATCTCAGGGGAGAGAAAAAGGTCGCTACAGTTAAACTAAATTTAAACGTAAGATTCAACAATTTTTTTTAAAAAAAATTAGTTTTTTGAATAGATTTCTTTGCATTATACTTCCTTAATTCTTAAAATGGTAAGAAAAATATATAGAAAGATGAAATCATTCCTATATTAGGAATGCTCTAGTTTATAACAGATATCGATCATGCAGAATATATGAAAGAAAGAATGCAATTAAGTAATTAGTTTCATGTAGTATTTTACTCAATGCCTCTTAGATAAAACAATTTTCTTCGAATATAAGTGCTACTTAATTGAAGACAACTTATTCTGAGCTTCTTTATTTAAGCTTTTTTTTCTTCCTTTCACTGAAAGAGATTTTATTTCCTATATATTTTTTATTCAAGGATTCTATGTAAAATCTTTTTGCATAAAAAGTTATCAAAACTCGTCTTATTTTACATTTTAGTGAGAAAAAAGAAAAAATATTGACTGCAAATCTTTGAATACGGCAAATATGCTGCTGACAAAAAACAGTTTAATGCCTCATTTCTTAGAGATTTTTACAGATTAAAAAAAAAAGCCAGTTAAATTGGTGGTTGTCTGTATCATGCATGCGTGGGTGTTCTGGTTATCACGTTGCATGGGAATGACATCATGAGAATTCCTTTTCGTGCCTTAAAAATAATTCGCAAAATGTTTTATCATCAAGAAATGCATCTCTATTAATCATTAAAAAGTAAGAAGAGTGTGTTTCTTTTTTTCGAGTAAAATTTTTTATGTTGCGTAAAAATATTTTTCAAGATTCATCAAATAGTTGTTTACAAGTTATTTTTAAAAATATTGTTTTATTTAAATGATTAAGTTGACTATATCTTGAGTTTTCAGGAATAATTAAATTAATATTTTTTTTGTTTTCGTTAATCTAATTTATTAACATTATACAGGTAAAAAGTATTCATATTCCGAATTTTTAACTCAGGAGCTTTTTTTAAACTCATAAAGTAAAAAAGTAAAATGAGAAAAAATATCATATAAAAATATTTCATGCTAATTAGTACTTTCAAGTATTTAAAGAAAATGATATATTATATTACTTTCGTAACATAAAAGTGTTATTCATTAGTTAAACACATTTTATGTTTAAATATTAAATTAGAATTTTTTTACACTTCTCTTGAGAAATAATTCGAACCTGAAAAATTCAAGGCTCTCTTCGAAACGTGTAAAATTGCGACATAGAGAATTATTCTGAAGGAAGCAAAAATGTATTCAGTAATCTTGTTTTTAAAACAACTCCTGAATTAAAAAATTATTAATTTTTGAACCATTAATTAAAAACGAAGTATTATCAGTATTGCATCTTAATATATAGCAAATGCTTCTGAAAATAACTTAAGTACAACTGAATTAATGAACAAAATGGTTAATCAAAATATTTTGGAATGTTTTGTATCACTCTTAAATAGTAAATAGCATCAAATTTGTGTCTTATCAAACTCATTCAACTTCGAAAGAGCCGATTTCTTCGTGCTTCATGGCAAAAATTTGCCTTGATGTCGTGTTGATTACATTAATTTATTTACACTGAATATATAAAACATTTCCATGACAAAAATATAATTTTTCCACATATCTTATAACTGGATTTATGTGTCTCTTTAATAATTGGAAATTTCTGTTACAGAAAAGATCTCTCATTAAGACTTGCTTCACCTAACGGGAAATAGCCCAATCTAAACTTCATATAAATTTTCATATAAATTGGTGTCTCTCCTTCAATGTTAAAATTCATTGGTAATTCATCTATATGTTGACTTTACTGTAGTAAAAATTAAAAACATTTTAAAAAATAATCATATATTTCAATTAGTCATGTACATTTTTAAATCATTTTAACATTACTATATTTTTTTCCGAAATATGGAACCCATCATAAATCAAAATGGTTTAACACATTTTCAAAAATGAATATTATTATAATACATGCAGCTTTCGACAGAGAGGGAAGTCAGAATATAATAGTAATGTTCAAGCATTTTTTTTATTGCAAAAATAGTGGTGTAAATGTTCTGTTCTTTCTAGGCGTTTTTGAGTAACGTTTCAAACCTAAAGTCACAAAATGTCTTGCGATACTTAAGTGTTTCAACGTTCTTATTATAATTTGACATAGATTATTAGAGAGAGTGGTGTATTATATAATACTACTTAAATTTATATCTGAGTAGATCCAATATTTATTTTAACCCTTTACTACGGACAGTACTTATAAGTACCACTCACTGTAAAATTACATAGAACAACAATTTTTGCGGATATTCTGAAAATATTTGTATATAGGAATACTCTTTTAATTCCTCTCTTCTAGATACACGGCAGCATAGGTTCTATAATGAGTATTTTGTCGGGGAAGATGATTATACTTTTAAAGCAGAAGTTACGCTTTCAGGTGACATTTTGATCGGATAGTGATGATTCTCTTTTTTGTTCCTAAAAAGGATTTATTGCCAAAAGGTAAGTGTCTTATTTTTTGTATGTTAGTTAAGACCTTAGAAAAAGATTTAACTATTTATTTTAAGTGAACAGTGTATGTAATTAATTTTACAGTTGAATTACTTTGTAGTACTTATAAGTACCAACAACACAATGGATGTTAGCGCAAGAACTGTTTTTTTTTTTCGTCCGTGTAGTTTATTGTTCTTTTTTTTTGTTGTGTTGTTGCGTCATTACTGTAGTGCAATAGAGTTATGCTTTTTAGCATTTATTTTTAGCTTAACTTATTTATATTGTATATTTATCTTTCAGTCTTGCGTTTTCAAAAAATTTTCAACTTTGAATCTGCGCTTGTTTTTTTACCTCACCATTAAATGCAATATCGATAATTTATTCAAAAATTAGCAACATTTTAATTTCTTTATGTGTAATTGACATTTAACAATAATAGGAGGTTTTCAAGGTGCTATTATTTACTCCCCCTTCCCTTTTCTTAGAGTGTCTGAAAAAAAGAAACTCGCTCTTCATGATTCTTTGGATTTATTACAGAACCTATCATTTGAAAGCAGTGATGCATTATTATATATATATATATAATAGATGATTCTTTAGATAAAGAAGTCACAGCAAATTATCTGCTGTAATTTTCATTAGATTCTTACGATGACAATCAAGAGAATAAACAAGACTCAAGGGGCAGTAGTTCATGTTCAGAAAATACAGTACTTCCTACCCCAGGATGCAGTGCTTTAAAAATCATTCAATCGAAACCTCACTCAAAATGCACAACTCATAATTTATTTTTGTCTATTAATGAAAAGAAAAACTGCTTTCTTGAATATCATCAAATTAAATTTATGGGTAAAACCTTCTTTTTTGTGCCGTAAAATGTAAGTGTTCTATGGTTATTTTAGCATTTATAAGAGTTAAAACTCAGGGTCATTCATTCATCTTTTCGGTTAAGTCATTCGGTCTTTTTGTATTATGATAACATTTTAAACCTTTGTGTACTGACGGTGCTTTAAAGTACTATTTTAATTAATTGGACCTAATCGATTATGTTTCCCAAATTTGAGTATTTTATTTATATCCTTTAATTTCAATGTAGTGATGCAAAAAAATTGCTCGAAATGATTGCAGTAAATCATAATACCGTAGATAAAGGGCTAAAATGTGTTTGATTCTATCTCGTATGCTAAATGTTCCAGTTCGCATCTTAAAGGTAAAAATTGTTTTTTTATACAACAATCTCAATTGTAAAAGATCAGTACTATAAACACGTGTATAAATTAGTACATTAAGATTTTTCATGAAAATTAAAACACTTCTCTTTTTAAAAACAACTTCTAAGTGAAGTCTCTTTTACATTTGAAAAAAAAGACAATACGTAAAAACGCAAATAACATATATGAAAAGGCTTTAATTGAATCTTCAAAAGTGAAGAAAACGTTATTTTTCATTATTACTAATCAAGAAATACATAATATTTCAACAAAATAGCTTAACTAAGTGCAATGCAAAGAAACTTGAAATCATCGAAAAATACGTATGTTATCACTACGTATGTATTAAATAATTTTGAATAATTCTTTCATATGTCACAGAAAAATTATAAAATGCTGTAACAAAGATGATTGATTTACAGATTATAATAATTATTTGATTGATGAGCCATAGAAAATGAAATGTTTGCATGAAAAATATTAAACAATGTGTCTGTCATAAGAACATTTATATACATATATAGTCAAAATTTCTCTACAAGAGAGATATGAATAAACATTAATCAAAACTGAAAAAATTTAAATTGCAAGATAACCAGACAATAGATTTCAAAAAGGATATATGAAAAATTAAAATAATTGAGTTAAATATAAAAAAACATAAAAGTATGGATGCTACAATATTAAAAACATTGCAGACTTAGGACAGCTTTTGTATAAAATAATTTTTATAAAAGTGGGGTTGAACATGTTTTATGGCCAGCCAACCTTCCCCCATTCTGTTAATATTACTGAGCAAAAACCTATTGAAAATAATGGAAAGAAAATCTAAATCCATTATGAGAAAAAGATAACTTACCTAAAAATTGCATTCAAAAATGCAGAGCCTGCACTAATTCTGAGTGCAATAAACAAGCTATTGCCAGATTCTGGACCCAAATACAAATTCAACACATAGGAATGGCTGAATAATAGCACTTAGCAAAAGTATGAAAAGAATAGAAATAAAAAATTAAGAATTTTAAACATACTACCATTACCTTAGGGACACTAAGATTATATATGATTTAAAAAATGAATTAAATTAAATTTAAAAAACTAAGAGATCAAGTAATTTTATCTAAAATTAGAATATATATATAAAACTATAACTATCCAGGTAAAATAATAAATTTATAAGATAGATAGTAATCAAGTTTATAGTTTATAGTCATTACAAAAAATAAAATTCTATATTGGAAATGCTCTAGAATAATTGGACGTCTGTATATTATACTTACGTGAAAGCTTTGAATTTCTGTAAATGCATGTGAAGAAAACATAACTGTGTGAGAATCCAATTCACAGTTAAACAATTCCTTACAGAAATTGTTAAAACTTCCAAATTTAGTTTCATCAAAAAAAAAATTCTGATACTAACCAAACATATTTTTCTGGAACCTTTTATTACTATTTTTAGATTGAAGTTGAAAACTTGAAATTTCCTTGAATACACCTATAAAAAAATAATAACAAAACAAATACTTACCGAATAAGTTAAAAGGGCCTTCGGGGCAAAAACTGAGTCAATACTCAGGGGAAAAACTTTTAAAACAAACACTTTTTTCAGTAGCATTTAAAAGAACAAAAAAAAATATTTCTCTTTTAGAAAAAATAAATAAACTAAAATTGTGAATATCTGTCCAGAGCTAACTTTTAAATTAATTCCGCCCCCTCCCTTCGATTTTGTACTTCTCAGTTGCTATCAATTCTGAACTATTTTCAAAACTTGGAATTCAAATAGAATTCTAATTTTGCATTCTCTGTCGCTTCTTTCATAATATTTTGCAATTTTTTAGCTGATTGAATGCTTATTAGCATTGCACATCGAAGCAACACAGTTACGTTTGTATATCTTGAGGTTATGAAGTTAAATACATTAAGTGCTGAAATAACTTCCTTTATACAAACTGGAACAAAAATTAAACACTTAGCACCGTTAATATTGATTGACGTACTACTGTAAAAGATAACTGTTTTGCATTTGGATCCTGAGAAAATATCTGTATGTTCTTCCCACATTGATGCTTTAAATTTCATTAGTTCTAAAATGCATACTAATAAAGTATACTATATTTTATTTTCTATTTTAAATCTACTTAATTACAATCGCGGACCTCTATTTAAAGAAGACTCAAAATCTTGAAAAAATTCGTTCTGTGGAAAATTCTTTAAATAGATATTCATCTTAAAATCGTAATATATTCTTGGTTCCAGGAAAAGATCGAAAAATAGAGGTTCCGCAAAATCTAAGTTCGACTGTATAAAAATAAGGAAGTATCTACACACATTGCAAAGAATAATTGTTATATAGCATAAATGTTGTAGTGTAAATAAAGCTATAAATTGCTGATAAGTAACACTTATTTAAGTATATTATTATTAAGTTCATTAAATTTTACAGGGTGTTGCCAAATTCGACCGACAAATTCAGAGGGAAGATAGTAGTCAGCATGAAGATGACAAATCACCATAAGGCATGTGGACACAAACTACGTTTAGTCAGTGAAAATCGTGATAATAGTAGCCATCGGGAGGACAATGAACCAAACGAGGGGAGTGGCCAAATGATATCGGGGAGCACCGAGGTAGAGTTGAAGAATCCTGCACATATGCAAATTTGCCACTTGCTTGGAATTGCTGTTGAGAATAGAGATCACTGCTCACCAGAACGTGTGATTCATGCACGATGGTGCAGGAGCGAATTTTTCGATTGGAGTGCGTAACCACCATCATGCTACGTAGCCCGGGAGGTGGATTCAATACGATAGACCTGTTGTTTGGCCTCCACGCTTCCCGAACCTCAATCCCTTGGATTTTTCTGGACCACTTGAAATCACTTGTGTATGAGACGCCGGTGGCTACAGTGGAGGATCTCATGACATGGAATGTCGTTATTTCAGCCAGCACATCTGATTTCTTCGAACGCCTCCGACTATCCCCTTCCGTTGTTGTCGGCTGTGTTTGACTTCGTGGCCGCAACTTTGAACAATGCCTGTAACAATCACTTGTCTTTACATCAGTGTTTCTCAAACTGTGGGGCGCCCCCTCAGGGGAAGTGATAACCCTACGAGGGAGGCACGAGCATATTAAAAATTCGAAAACAAAAGATAATTTTAAAAATTATTAATTTATTGAAAGTAAACAAATAAAATACATTCTGATACAATAAAAATAAAATACACGTTTACACTGATATAAAACATTTACTACGCAATATATATTTTACAATTAATTTATAACATTACTAAGTTAAGAACAAGTTTAATAATTATCAGTGGCACAGCACAGGCTTATCATATATAAAATTATATGCAAAAAATGAACACTTACCTTGTTAATTTGGGCAGTTTATAATTGATCCCTTAAATACTGATTTAAAAATATTACGTCATACGCTTCCCAATGCCTCCATTTAACACGTAGGCCAACATATGTGGTGCATTAAGGAAAGGGGGGATGGGTAAAAAGAAATAAATAAACAAATTCTCTGAAATAAGTAAATCCTTCGTGAACAAACACACTGACCAGGTCATTTTATTGCATTCCAAAGCCTTTGGAATAATTTTATACAAGTTTACTAAAAATATCATACTTTGAAAAGACGTATGTATACGTCCCGGAGAAATTAACACACTGGCTGAGCGAAACGTTTATATAGGTCGACGGAACTTAAGAGGTTAAAGTTGTACTGTAGGTTTAGTGTCAAAGTATAGAATTATTGAATTTAATATATTGTTATTGTATGGAGGTTGGCGCAACGAAAAATATTATTGAATATTGGGTCGCAAGTGTTGAAAGTTGCAGAAGCACTGCTTTACATATATGACGTTGAGCAGTGATGCAAATTGTAGACATTCTCTTGAAAGATAAAACTTATCATTAATAACGTAACTCAATTCGTATTTGTATTCATATTTAACTTGAGAATGAAATTATAATATTAGATTAATTTGTTTTGTTATAAGTAAATTTAAAATCTATATGTTATGCTTTTAATATAAGACGAAAAAGTTACCATAAGACGAAAGAACAGAATAAATAAAGTTATTTAATAAACACGTATAATGGTATAATATAAAATTGAAAACATAAATGCCTGCAATAAGTGCATGCTAAATGGATAAGAATAAAAGCATTTATAGGATGTATGAATGGTACAAAAATACTCATCAACGTATATAAATAAAAAGAAATACTTCTTGTACGTATGAATGCGAATATTTCTTTCTTTGGTACAGCAAAAGGAGCAATATATATACTTCATACTTCAATGTTGTTTTAAAAAATTCTTGAACTATATATTTAACTTTCTCGCTGCGGGTTATTTATTACGTATTTCAAATTACATACAAATTACATTTTAGTGTTAAGAAATACAAAAAAAATTTGGTTGAGAGTTTTTATTTTAAAATATAGACTTAGATCAACATAAATCTGAACACAAAAACATAAATGAAAACATAAACAGGAACGACACGGGTTGCACTGCTAAATAGTCGGAGAAATGCATACCCATAGAAATAGCAGAATGCGAAGCGAGAAGGTTAAAATACTGAATATTAGGAAAAAAACTTTTCTTGATAACTACTTCATCACTAAAAATCCTGGAAACAAAATATATTAAATTCACTTTCTATTAAGTATCTCATTTTAAAAATATATTAATAAATTCCAAGGAAAAGTTGAAACATTATTTATATTTCACTGCATTTCATATTTCAAAAAATAATCAAAAGGATCTTTGCAAGAGTTTCTGTCTTCTTTCATGTAACTATTTGTTCGCATAGATATAAATTTAATTTGCGTAACATGTGATTGCAAGCCTTGCGTTATGTAAAGCGCAAGACTCATTTTTTTTTACAAATTTATTTACTAAAATATGCATTTTTTTTATTTCATAGTTATTTCCATAACTTGATTTCATAAACTAGTAGGAAATGTTTCACATTTATATATATTCAGTCATATAAAATCTAACGCTTTTCAGGTTATTCAATAACTGAAAATTTCAAAAGAAACTTTTTTTTCCTTTTACTCCCGTTATTTACATTTTTCTTAAAATAAATTTTCTTTTTTTTCATATTTTCATTTTCTTTATATATTAGAATTTTTATTTTAAATATCAGTGCATTCTCAGAGTTCCAAGTTTTATTCCAAGCCAAAAATAGAAAGATGGTATGGAAATAAATATGATCCAGAAATATTAAATTTTAATGTTTTCTCAAGAAGAAAAAAATTCTTTCGATTTCTTAGCATACAAAAATAAAATGTTTGAATAAATGAAGTAATAGAATATTTTACAAACCAGTATCGTTCCTCATTTTTTCCGATCTGTAGATAATTTTAAGTGACATTAAAAAAGAAAACAGATTTAAAATTTTCGTACAGCATGACTGATTCTTCATTGTTAAACAGATACACTTTCGCATATTCATACAAATCATAATAAAAGTGAAAACAACTCTATTGATTTAAAGTATAAAAATTAATACATTAATTCTCACTAAATACTGCTTGATGTTTAGTAAAATATTTCTCTGAAATTCATAAAAACATTCATTTGTAAAATGCCTACAAATTGATATAAATCCTGTAGCAAAAGTAAAAAAACCAAATTGTATAACTCTAAGCACAAATCATGTGAGACGGATTTCTTATATACATTATTTTTCAAAATATTTCCAATTTATTTCTTTGAATTTCGGCTTTTCGATCTATGAACCAACCAAAATGCAACATCATGAAGAAAGCAACCAAAAAGCATGAAATTTCCACCAAGCGTAAGACAGGATTGCATATTCAATTGTTAGCATTGCAATGAGCATGTAATGTACGCTAGCAACGACGTCTGTCAGCACTGCCTAAGGCAATGCTTCTCAAACTTTCAATATTTGCCACCCAATATTCAATCATAATTTTCATCACGCCTCCTCCATACAATAACAATGTATTGAATTCAATAATACTATACATTGACACTAAAACTGCAATATGTCTTTAACCTCTTTAAGTGCCACCCGCGTATATAAACGTCTTGCTCAGCCAGCGCATTAATTGCCCAGGGAATATATATACGTCTTTCCGAAGTACGTTCTTTTCTGTGAACTGCTATCTATCCATGAAATTATTCCAAATGCTTTGGAATGCAATAAAATGAACTTGACAGTGTTTGGAGAGAATTTCCTTACAGAGGATTTGCTTATTTATTCCACCCTTCCAATACACCGCATATATGTTACCGGTGGCCTACGTGTTAAACGTTGGTATTGGGGAGTGAATTGCGCAATTTTTAATTGGCCTTTAAGGGATTAATTATAAATCATACAAATGATCAAGATAAGCGTTAATTTTTGAAGAAATTTTATATGACAAGACCATGGGGTCACTGGTAATTATTGAACTTGTTCTTAACTTAGTATTGTTAAATTAGTTATAAAACACTGCGAGTACTGATATATTTATAAGTGTATTATATCAGTGTAAATGTGTGCTTTATTTTTTATGTCAGAATGTATTTTGTTTTGTATACCTTCAGTAAATTAATAATTTTTTCAAAAAATCTTTTTTTTCGACTTTTTATATATGCTCTCGCCCCCTTGTAGGGTTAACATGCCTCCTAAAGGCACGCCCCACAGTTTGAGAAACACTGGCCCTAAGAGAACATCATTAAACATTTTTTTCAAATATTATATTTTGTTTTGTCTCTCTCACTCACACACAGGCACATTTTTTTGCATAAGGGATTTCAGTGTATCTGATAAAAATACTGAAATCAGTAGAGTATGATTTTTGGCTTTCACATAGACATAATTGGGCCTTTTAGAAATTACAGATTCCCTTTTTAAGAAATAACTTTCGTATTACACAAAATCAAACCTCAGTGAAATGAGAATGGAATTTGTGGGTGTAGGAAGAACAAAATTACGGTGAGGAAGATTTCCATCTTTCTTCACACCATTAAACGTGAAAGTAGACTAAAAAATTGCTTTGCACTGAAGAGATCATATTGCAACATCGAGAATCCTCTTAAAAATTTGGTCTATCATAAATCTGTTTCGCCACAACCAATGTTATCTCGCACTTGGATGCTGTCTGTTACCATGTAGAATTTCAGCATCGGTACAATGATCTTAGAACACAAACCATTAGCGTTTGCGTCTGCAATCGTGTTGATTGTCATACGTGGACAATGAATGACACGATATCGTTTTTCCGACGAATCACGATTCAACTACACTGCACTGAAGCACTTAATCGAATTTGACTGTACCACACTGTGAGAGATTCCTGAATCTTGTGTTTTTCTTCGCTATATTCTTTCTTCACTTGGTGTTATAGCTTGAAGTGTCACTAGATTTTAAGGGTAAATTCTGCATCTTCTTAATAGGTATTAGCTGTACACATACA